>JACXSJ010000901.1:0-146385 GCA_014851325.1 Pentalonia nigronervosa | reverse complement strand
GTTTAAGTATTATAGATGACTAGTTTTTTTTACTTAGCAATTTTTTACACGGAGTTCGACGAAGTGTTTTTGTTGGGATATCAGTAGTTTTTTTATAACATATTTTTATGTACTGGCATGTAATATGTAATGTTTTATATTTTTATTCATTTATTTTATTGTTATATTTTTTTATTTAATATACTCTATTTTTTTTTTTAAATCATATTCAATTTTTTTTTCCATTATTATAATATATACATTTTTACCCCCTCGAGGTCATCGTTCAAAATGTATTGCAGTGTCATTACATCGTAGCCATTTATTTTGATATGAAATTATGCTTGTATAATGGGCTTCATTCATAGATGGACCATGATGACAGATGACAGAGTTTAAACCATACGATTTACCATCAACTTTAATTATTGTAGTGGTTAATGCTTTAATGGTTAGGTTTGATATTTTGGTATTGACATTACTCCAAAGTTGTATTTGAAAAATACTCGACTTTTTTGCTAATATATTCGTTATTATTCAACCAATTTTTTCAAAAATGACAAAAGTATAATCTACAAATCATGCCCGATCTATTGATACTACAAACAGACCAATCCATTCATTCATTAGGTCTGTAGCCTTTGCTAAAGAAAACGGGCAAATTTACACACATTGAATGGGCAAACTCTGGTTCGTGTAATATACTACGGTAGTGACCGCTTCGCTTTTTTTTTTTACTTAGCTTCGCGCCACTACCGTCGCGCTGGATAAATATTTATTATCATAATGGTATCAAGTATTGAAATATATTATTATATTTAAATACTTTAAATACAAGTTTAAAACCTTATTAAAATATACTATGTCGGATCAATTTATTATTTACTTTCTCAAGCCAGGTTAACAAGTCCAGTGTCTAGAAAGAATGTCATTCATATTTAGTGAATGATACACAAACGTCACTCGGTTTTTTCAAACTGGACGTGAACGACGTTTATATTTTTAATGTCTATGGGATTTTATACTGACTGCAGATAAACGATACATAAAAAAAAATAATTAAATGACTTAGTAACTACTAAGTTTATTAAGTAACATAAATAATACAAAAAAGTTAATGGGTTTAAAACATTAAAATTTATAATATAAATATTTATTATCATAATTCAAGTATTAAAATATATTATGATATGAGTCGTCAGCTGATTATCATATTTAACAAAATGGCAGCGCCCATGAGATCAAGGCCATGTCCCCACTTTTTTCGAATAACATTAGAAATTGTGAGAGTGTCGTATGACTGATAATAGTGAATACTGATAAAACTTTTTTTGTGGTATCACTCGTGATATCACAATATGTGTGCATGAAAAGATTAATGTTTCAATATAAATTAGAATTTTGAATTTTGTAACGTATTAAGTTAAAAGTTTTAAATTGTAATAATAATTATTATTAATTAAAACTTAATATGAGTGAGAAAAGAAAAAAATCCAGTATTTTATCGTTTTTCCAAAAAAAAAACAAACCAAACGATTTGGCAGTAATACCAGATGAAGATGAAGATGTCAATCCTGATGATCCACAGCCTATATCTCTAATTCAACAAGAACAAGTGAATCTTACCCCCTTTCCCCAACAAATATCTTTAAAAATAATTTCTTTTTTCCAAATCTACTATCTACAACCCCCCCCCCCCCCTCCCCGAAAATGAATCCTGGTTGCGCCACTGTTATTGTGTACTATTTCTGGTATAAAATATGGACACAAATCATTTACAAATACTAAGAGCTTGAAGCACCGAATAAAATTTGCAGGACACAAGTTATCCAAATATTAAACACTTTTTAGAAATTAAAAACTACAATAAATTAATTAAAAATTGTATAAGTTTATTATTATTGATATATATATATATACAGAGTGCGACCGAGATATCTACCACATTTTAAAATGCTGTAGCGTCATCTGTGTTCAACCTAGAGAAATAATCTTAGTCTCGTTGGAAAGAAAAAGAAAAGGTTTTATTCAACGTAGTAACAAGCCAGCATGGGTGACTGGACTTTGCAACAACGCGCGTTTGCCGTAGAACGATTTTTTTGTAATAACGATTCGTATACACTTACTGTGCGCGATTTGCGAAGAGAGTTCAAATTAAAGCCTACAATTCCCGTTTTTACGATTAAATCTTTATACCTTTGGGTTAAAAACTTTCGTGAGTGTGGTACAATAGCTAAAAAAAACCGCCGGATCTTCCGAAGTCAGTGAGAACGACGCCTACCATTTCTCATTTACGCGCAGCAATTCAAGCAGTCCCTGTCGATCCGCCCGAATGCATGCAAAAAATTTGAATTTTTCCGATCGTACAGTGCGCCGAATTCTTCATTTTGATTTAAATTATCACCCGTACAAAATTTAAAAAAAATAGGAACATAATTTCGCGTAACTCTCTGATTATGTGACCGTCGCGTTCTCCGGATCTTTCGGCTTGCGACTATTTTCTTTGGGGATATCTAAAGTCAATAGTGTATGAAAACAAGCCGAAAGACCTAGAAGAACTTAAAACAGAAGTTAAATATCATTCTGGAGCAATTCCAACCACTATGTTAGAAAAAGTTTTTGATAATTTCGTTTTACGTATGAGAAATTGTTGTGAAAATCATGGTCATCATTTAGATGACGTTATTTTTAAAACTACTAAGTTAACACAATAAATGATTATATCAAAAAAAACCTTCTTTTTTTTTCTTTCCAAGGAGACTAAGATTATTTCTCTGGATTGAACACAGATGGCACTACAGCATTTTAAAATGTGGTAGATACTCGGCCGCACTCTGTATATATATATATATATGATATAAAATATTTTTTTTTATTTAAATTGATCAGCGACATCAAAGGCCATTGGGCGTAACAATACATTACATTACATGTATTTTAAAAATGTGCTAAATATATACAAATATAGAAAAAAAATTAAAGAATAACAAAAAATTAAATAAAATAAATATTTAAATAAATCTACATAGTTCATAATTATAATTTAAAGTTAAAATTTTGTGTACTTTTACGAGAGAAAGATTATATTTAATTAATGGGATAAGTTTTCAATAAGAACTGAAGAGAGGGTTAATACATTTGTTGAATCCAGGCTTAGTGTTTTGTCTAGGTTTTCGATTATATTGAATTCTTTTCTTTCATTATAATATAATCTCCATTCGGTTAGGATATGTTTGGTTGTGGGAAGAACACCATAACATATGTAAATGGGCGGGTCTTTTTTTGTCATTAAATCATTAAATATAAGTGAGTCAGGCAGGAAAGTCCAATCCTGAGTCGGTTGATTGCAGTCTCGTACTTTCTTGGAGTGCTGACGAGAAAGGTCCAAGGTTTGGTGGTTCTTTTAACTTTGTTTAGTTTAGTAAATTGTTTGTTCCATTCTTTCTCTCACTGACTTTTCGATTACTTTCTTTATGTCACGATAGGAGAATGTATTGATTATAAAAGCATCTGGGGATGAACTGACGAGTTTTGAGGCTTTGTCCGCACGTTCGTTTTCTTCTATATTACAGTGACCCGGAATCCATGTGTAGGAAATGATTTTTCCCAAAGTTTTTACTCTAATATGGGCATTTTTTGAAGCAAAGTTAGAGGGATTGTGAGAATTTTGGAGTCTAGTTAGACATGATGTTGAATCGCTAAATATAGTGATGTTGTTGGAGTCGAATTTTTTAATAGTGTACTCAATAGGATGGCTAAAGCTTCTGCTGTGTATATGGAACATGTATTAGAAAATTTCTATTGAATTTGTACTTATCACAAATGATAGCCATTCCTACATAGCCTTCAAAAACTGATGCATCCGTGTATATTTGTACTTGTGAGTGAGACATATTGAAATTTTCCATTAATAAACTCCTGTATGTACTAGAGCATGTTGATTTCTTAAGTAGTCGATTTAAGTCAAAATGATATTCATGGTGAAATTCCATGGAGGATTTATGATGCTTTCAGCTAAGGTTATGTTTTCAAGTTTATATTTTATATATGTGTTGTTGAAAATAAATTTTGGGTTCGGTGAGAGGAATTGTGATGATCTTGATATTCTTGCTACTGTTTTGGATGTTTGTTCCTCTCATCGTGTGGCCAATGAGGAAATGCCTGCAATTGTTAGGATACTCTATATAGGACTGGAGCGAAAGGTACCGATGAAGAGTTAAATTCTTTGTGATAGGGAATATATATGTTGCATAAGGCTATAATTTTGTCAGGAAACGTTATTGTAATTGCGATGGCTTCTAAATCAGTATGTAAAATTATTTCTTTGTAGGGGTAATTTTGATTGATCGGAATTGCAACTCCTCCACTTGCTGTGACACATGTATTGCATTTTTTTTTTTTTTTGTAAATATTAAAATGACGTAAATGTTGGAGAACATGGTTGCTTTTTTCATTAAAGTTAGTTTCTTGAATACATATTATTTGGGGGTTATGGTCTTTTATTATAAGCTAAGTTCTTCTAGTTTATTAAAGAATCCGTCGAAGTTCCATTTTAAGTGATGTTTGGGTTATTAAATAGAATAGTTGTGTATTGAACCAGGATATTATTGATAAATGTTGTGTATGAATTTGTTTATTGTAAGAGGAGATTAGCGAGTTTTGTAAAGTGAGTTTTGATAGTGCGCTCAGTGATTTTTGGACGTATTTGTTCAATTAAGTTCATGAAGGATGTAATATCTGAGTTTTTGTCTTTGTAAAGATTGTGAATGTTTAAGATTTTATTGGTGTAGTTTTCTGATATGTATTTAAATCGAAGTAGAGAAATTGTGGGATTATCAATGAAAATTTCCTCAGCAAGTTTGAATCCTTTGGATATTTTTTTTCAGCTATACGGAATGCAAAATTAGATCTGGATCTTAGTTTGGATTTTTTTGTAATCATTTTGTTTCGAGCGCTATAAATATTAAGAGGTGTCGTATTTGATGGAGTGGATATAAAGGGTATCTCAAGTGATGATACATCAGAACATGGTCTTTTGTAAAGTTCATTTGGAGGGCTGCTTATGTTGTCCACATTATGGCTCAAATCAAAATATGTAAATTGGAGGTATTATCTAGTTGCTCTTATTGGGAGTGCGTATTTTCGTGTTTGTGACTGTTTTTGGGAGTTGATGATAACGAAGAGGGAAGGAGGTATGGTTCTGGTTCAGTAATTCCTTCCATTGATTGGTTGAGGTATATGTTTGAAGATTTTATTAAAAGGTATATTTTCTGTCATGATGATTAGGTCTTTAGGCATAGTAGGTTGTATAACAGTTTCTTTTACAAATACCTGCTGCGTTGGATTTGAGATAATTTTTTGCAAGTATTGGAAGTGTGGCCGATGGCTTTGCATGTGAAGCATGTGATTCTGTCATCCGTGAAGAAAATTCTAAATTCCATTTAGTTGAGAATTATTGATAGAGACCCAGGGAGATTTGGTTACCTTCGTACTTGATGAATACTTTACGATAGACGCTTAGTATGTGATTGTACCCGTCTATATTTATGCCTGCCTTAAGATAATTTATTTGAGATTTGGGAGTAATGTATATATTTTTTAAAGCATCGAGTGTAAATTGATTTGGAATTGAAGGATTCACGTTAGATATGACGATATTCTCTTAGTTGGATTAATCAATCTGCGGATTTGATTTGTCGTTCATATCACGATAAGAGAGATATTATATAATTATCATTATTTTACCCGTAAAAGTCAGTCCAACGATGGTATGTTATCGAAAGCTTAAAATGCGCACTCACAATTATGTATAGCGCATGTGTTTCACAGTCGGCTGTCAAACACGTACTGATTATATAATATATTTGCTGGCGTAAATTAAAATATATGAAAACAAATTATTCTATTATTAAACTTAGGCCTAAGCACGGATTATATTACATAATAATTGATTACCTACATGATATATTTCGCTAATGAAAAATTTTGCAAAAGTATATGTTATATTATTTTATTTCGTATAAACCAATAAATTATTACAAACTTCATACATCATGAACATTTTTCGTATTTCTCTAATTTTTCGTCATGTATCTGATGTTAGTTACAGTCATTATAGGTATAGCTTTCTTGCAGTTATTGGTAATTGCACCGTGCAAGTTACCTGAATTGCACCCACCCGAGACATTTTATAACAATTTAGAGTTTTGTCCGCAGACTCCTATATAATATAATTTATGTACGTTTTTACTTTTTACATTTTTTTTTTTTTTTTGTTTTTTGTCTCTCGCCCGTATATTATTTCCTTTGGCAAACGTTTTCATAGCCAATTAAAACCTGAGGCGCCTTAGCATATACCGCCCTCACTGCAGTTTCCTATTGTATAATATATAATATATTCGTCGCGTATAAGGATAAACGAAAACAATTTTCGCTCTCCTCTTATTTGTTTCTTTGATAATATATATAGGTATATTTTAAAACGAGTAGTAAAATATTGAAGACGTTCAAATCGTATATTATGTAGTTTTATACTTTTATCGTTGCTCCCCGAGAAATTATATGTGCTCGCGTTTCCAAACAAGTTTCAAAAAAGCATATTATATATATATATATATATATATATATATATATATATATATATATGCTACATAGGTAGATATGTAAAATTGAACTTTATAAGGCGTTAAAACGGCCATTCCGACATCTTTTGTTTGTATATATTTATATTTCTTTTTACCTACCTTTTCTATTATAATTATTAATTATTATTGTAACTATGAAAAACTCTCGCAAGACTGTAAAACACGTAATAAAATTATTTAACCATGTGGACATTTGAATTGGTTGAACATTAATTACTATTTTATTAACGGATATACTATAAATGAAACTTAGGTACCTATTATTTGTGATTTCGTTATCTACGTTATATTTGTACACGTTACTCCTCTGGGGTGTTAAAAGCAAATTAATTTAATTTAATTTAATTAAATAACTTAACATCTTGATGACACGTGTTAACATTTAAATTTTTTCTGTTTTTTGTTCAACGATTACCTATAGAAATTCGATTTGAGTCTCTCTAATCCATACATAAATATGACAAATATACGTGACGTGCTTAAGTAATGTTAATATTGTGTGCATCGAATGAAAAAAATCGAACAATTCGGTAGGTACCTACGTGAAGTCATCGTGAACTTGTAGAACACAATTATTATCGCTAATAATCATTAGGTACTTACACTACAACATACCCTCGTTTATTTTACGTAGGTACCTCGCGATTAGGTCGCATATTTAGAATTTCAAGCCAAACTCGTTCATTAATATTATTATATCAATCCGATTTTGCAACCGACGCATAAACATATTATTAAAATAGACAATTTGTATACGTTTAATATATAAGTGGAAACCGTTTAGAATAATAATTGTCTAGTAACACACTCTTCTATACACTACGCTATCGTAATTGACATAAGAACAAATCACCCAAAAATGTGGGCCAAACAGTCTTTAGAGGAAATATAATCTCCTCACGCACATAATTTACCATTGTACACATTGTCCATCACACTTGTTTCAGCATATTTATTTTAAATAGTTTTTCATTATTAAGTACAATATCTTTTTTGATGTGGATGATTGAGAAGTCCGAAAGTCTATGTTCACCCATAGGCCACAGTGGTACGTATCCAAGATTCTTAATTATTATTTAATATATAAGATAATCACGGGAATTCAGAGTGTTAGTTTACAGTTCTATGCACCCTTAGTACCCTCGTGATTTGCACCAATGCGGCATCTTGACAAAATGTTATTACTGCTCGTTTAACTATATTCTTTTTACAAAATAACTTAACTCAACTGAACAAATATTTAAAAATTTTAATTTTTAATTTCAGCATTTTTCATATGTTAAGATTGTCAAATGTCAAGCTTTAGTTACAAATTCTGTTGTTAACATAAATTAAACGATAATAATTATTAAATTATTAAAAAAAATTATTTCGGTCATGTAAATCATTAGATATTATTTCAGCCAATCATGTCAATACATAATATTATCTTAATTGTTTATAGTTATGTTTCTCTAAATCGTATACGTATATTTTTAACATAATTTGAAATACTATATTATATTTTGTGACTTTATGTCTCTTATTTTTTAGTATTTCAGCATCCATTAATGTTTTTCATATATATATATGTTACGCAGATGTTATTATATTTCAGCAGACAATAATTATGGTTCGTTATATAATATATCATTATTTATATGTGTAGGTATTCAAATTATTGCTATGCCTATACTATATTATTACCCTTACTTAGTAATAGATTTATCGTTTGATGTTTTCGATCAGTTGAAATATGCTTTTTCCGTATATACTAATTATGTAGGTACCAGTGGCGTCCAAGACATATTATTTTAAAGTGTAACAAGACATAATTTTAACCACCCATCCCCCTCCAAAACACAAAATTGAACAGGGGTTTCTTTTTTGTTATATTAATTGTTAATGTTGGTAAACATTTTAATATTTATTAAGGTACCAAGGTATACGGTTGGAAGTGGTTAAAGCTACTTAAAAAGTGTCCAAGTGACTGAATTTAATCATAAAAGTGACCTCTATAGGTGTATTTCCTGACAACTTACAATTGTTAAATATTTTTCTTTGAATATTCTTCTCCCCCTGTTTTCAATGTGTAGCGACGACTGCTGCACCTGGTAAGCCACTGATCACGAGGACGTATCATGATGGCGCTATTTGTTGTTAGTGGTGGTGGGAGGAATTCGCTGAAACGAAATCGTTTCGTATTTCGATTTATATAGGTACTTATGGGCGGGGACAAAGCCATTGCGACTTTATCGGATGAAATAATAACACGTTGCGCGGTCGGATATCGATGACCGAGTACGCGTGAAATAATAACGGACGTGGTGGAATAGAAACTTTTCGCTGTGGCCCCCGTAGTACGTCTATGTTTACGAGTATACGATATATAATGTGTACCTATACCATATATACGTATCCGGCCCGAAAGAAAACACGTCAGAATGGGTCGTGTTATTTCTACGGCATTCGCGTGGTGGGGGGGGGGGGTATGTGCCGTTCTTATAAACACACGAATATATATATAGATATATATGTGTGTGTGTATAGACTCTAGAACTACTTAAAAAACTGTTCAGCGTTCTCGGAAGGGGGACCCCAAGAGGCTTTGCACACACACGCGCGCGCGCGCGCGTGCGCACTCGCCTATGCCGCCTGAGAGGCGAACACGAGCATATATATAGTCTCCGTTTCAATTTGCATGTGTCTCTTGTTTTTGTCCACTTCTGGGAATATAACTCACAAACTTCGGTTTACCTGAAATTCAGACCTACAGTAAAGTGTAGTGTGTGTGTGTGTGTGTGTGTGTGTATATATATATGGCGACGGTAGTGGCGTCGGCGGCGACGCTGGAGTGAACTTTTTCTCTACTCCGCCGCCGCCGAATCAAATGTAACGCGCGCGGAGCTGAATTGTTGCCGCGATCAAAAGTGATAGCGATCACAAAACTAATCGCATACGATTTGTTATAGACGCAGAGACGCGTTTAGGTATAAATATATATTGTTCTGTATACATTATAGGTATATAATATATTCCTGTGTGTGTGTGTGTGTGTGTGTGTATACATGAACACACGCGTCTCACTTTCAATAATTTGATAAACTCGTTTTTGTTTTTTTTTTTTTTTTTTTTTTTTTTAAGTAACTATTGCGCGCCCTTCTTTTGTTCTGCACGTCGTGTCGTCGTATGACGCACACATACAGTATCATAATATGCCCATAGTTTTTTTTCTTAATGCAAACTTTAGTAAATAAATGAGTAAAAATTTAAAACTATTTAGATATAACTGTATTTAAACATACTATAGGCATTATATGTTATCAGTAAACTCAATCGTTTCAATGAATATTTATGATTATTTTACTTGGTTTGAGGTCATAATAATAAATTTTTAAAAGAAAATCGACTTTCAAAAATTATTTCAAAAACATGCATTTTTAAATAAAATTACTATTTACTGATTAACTCAACAGATGCCATACTCTCGACGTTAAAATTTCAAATTGCATAATGTTACTCTAATAACCTGAACTAAATGGATACGAATTTGTTGTAGATACAAACTTTGACATAATATATATAAATACCAAACAATTTTCATCCCTAAAATTTGACTTCGGGGTGCAAAGATAACTCACCTAAACTAATCACCTTGACATCTTGAGAGTGCATAAAATATACCTTCACACATAACAGCTATAACCCTATATGGCTGTATAGAGAGGAATATTTCAGGGAAAATATCGTTCGAAATTCCTTTATTCGCTTTATAGTGTTATATCAGCTGCTTGCATGCAACTGTACGCTCATTCGTAATAGCTTCAATGGTTTTAATGTCCAATAACATAACGTCACTTCATAGTTCATATACTTATCAATAAAGAACAGTGAAGTATACAGATGTTGGACATATTATGCGGAGTACAAATAATTGACTGTATAAAAGTGGTGTTGTTAATTGATAAAACAGAAGTGTATTATTTCGACAGAACAATTCGATACAAGAAATGTCAATAATTTTAAAATAATGCGATCTTCAAGTATATTAAAAAATTCCAGAAATCATATTTTGAATAACTGCTTTATCGAAAAAGCAAAGAAGAGGGCATGCTTCATGAATCACCCTGTGTAAATATTAATATTGATATTAATAAAAAAATTTAATATTAAATATTAATCAGGAATAGAATATGTCCTACATAGAATCATGATATTTTCATATATATTTGAGAACATTGAAAAACGCAGTGTAAAAATAGTTTTAGAAAACAAGGTTATTATTTTATGGATTTATATCTCCAATTGTTTTTCCGTATATGATTCAAAAAGTAATTGTTGTCGAAACTTTATGTGGATATAGAGAAATTATATTAAATTATTACCTACAACTCACACATAGCCATACTTTAAATCATAATTTCATCTTCAAAATTACTTTTTTCTTACTGATTATTCCAATGTGGAAAAATATTAAATATTAATAACACAAAGCAAAATAGAATACAGCTGTAAAATTGAAAAAACTAATTGCAATCATTTTATTTACTTTTAATTTTAATATGAAAGAATTCAATTTCAGCGTGCTTTCTGTAAATATATCTTTAATACCTTTTTTTTATTTTTGATCTTTTTATATAACATTTTATTCTATTATAAAATATAATACATGTATACATATATACATACATACATAGTATATTAATTTAACCAAATCTTAATAAGTTAATTACATTTATGTATGTTATTAAATCTACACAAATATGTTATGAATAAAATATAATTAAATTGAAAATTTAAAATAAAATAATGCAAATAAATGTATTATATAAAATATAGGTATAAGCAAATATTTTGATTCAATTTAATTTCAGTTGAATATTTAATTAACATATTTTAACGAATTATAATTGAACCATCAACGTACTATATGTTACCATAGAAACTATATTATTATGGTAAATAAAAAATTAACCTTATGAGTCAGCTTGAAAAATAATTCCATCTAATTATTAATGACTATTTCACTAGTTTTTAATTAACAATAATTGTCTAACTCATGACTAAGTTTCTCCTGAGGCAGTTATATCTTTATTCTAGAAAACATATCTTCTTTTCTTTATTATAGGTATCAGTATATCATATTCACCAATAATTGTCCTCAGTCTTCACATATATATATATGTAACATTCGATGTAATTATAAAAAAAATATTAATACAATTAATGAATTTTAACATTATACATTTAATAGTTAAAAGTAGTCAATGGTTACAAATTATAATTCAATATAAGTTTTAAGCAATATTTAAAACTGTGTGTATGTGTGTGTGTAAGCGATCGACAGCCAAGTCTATTATTATAATTATTGTTTTAAATTTTTATATTAATCGTATAAAATTGTATTCCTGTATTTTATATTTGGTCAAATACCTCCCAAATTACTGTGTTAAAAATATGTGTAGTTTACATTTAACGAAGTTTAAGACACTAAATCCACTGGTATTTTTAATATATTATAAATTATAATATAATAAAGATCAAATATGTCATGACGTGATAAAAGAACTTAAACTGTACATATGCAAAATAATTGTCAGTTTTGAAAAAATCCTATTTTGAAAAATTTTTATTCATAGGTTTAGGCATGGATCCAAGCATGAAAAAGTGAGGGTCTAGCTATAGACACAATTAATTATAAAATTACAATTAAATTATACTATATTATATATTATTGCATATAAGCTTTGTTAACGTTTCACACTATCAATCCGTTCAAATGGTTTGAACAAAGAAAACATTTTTAATTAAGTTTTAATATATTGAAAATAAATACATCACAATATATGTACTTACTTCAGTCAAATAAATAAAAAAAGTATTTACCAAAGGTGAGAAATGGAGCCCAATTAATCGTGTTACTCGTCTTTCCTCCAGTCGTTTGTTTCCACCTTCTAGACGGAATCCTTTCAAGTCTTAAAATATAGCATAACGGCACACATATGTGCCATGTCCAAAGGCAGATACATTTGACGAATAATTTAACATCTCTGCTAACAGCTTTAAGTGCTCTTAAGTCGCAAGTGTACTAGGTATAATGCATGGGTGTGACTATGGCGCTATAAATTTACACGAAGAGGCTAGCTTGGGAAAAAGACAGGACTTGAACTTCAAAAAGCAGAAAGCTGTTTGATTTACGTACAACACGGTTTATTATATATATATATATATACACATATATATGAAAGCATAACAATATTGGTACTCCCTGAAATAAATTATTTTAACATCTTCAACTAAAGGTAGAAAAACTGTATTTTAAACTACAGTTCCCGCAATGATATCAATATTAATAGGTATATATTTTAAAAGTATCACGTTTTGTAAAAAAACGTATCTATTTATCAACCCTACACATTTATACACGTCGGCCGATAATAATAGTAGGAATACAATATTTAATAGATAAGTAAAACAAAAACATTATCACTTATAACCTAACCCAACAATATGATAAAAATGAAATTTATCTGACACGCTGATTTACAAAATCGTTCGTTATTTCAGCAATACCTACCTATATAATATAAAATCGACATACTATTTATTACTAGATGCCGACATGAATATTATTATTTTTTTTATTATAAAAACCCGCAACAGCATTGGCCATAAATATTATCATTATATGACGCTTATATGCTCACAATTTTAAGCGATACTGATATCACTATTAGTTCGCTACCGATTTCCAAAGGGAACTTGCAGTTAATAGGTTAACAGAATTTACCCCGGAAGCAAACAATTACAATAAGTTATTAATACCATTATCTAAACCAATCAAAGATATCGAGGTTAAACTGACAGTTGAATTTTCATTGATATAAATGAACCCATAAAATATAATAAACATATATCAATTATATTATATATAGTGACAATCAAAACACAAGCATGGCATTAAGATATTGGATATATTGTACAGTTATTCGACATAACAAGTTATACTACAAACTACCGCTTGTGCATTTTCGTAATATTATTATTGTTATTATTATTATTATTATTTAAATTAAATTTTATTAAAATTATAGGATTTTATCACGAGTTAGCAACATACTTATAGCACTCGTATTTTTCATACATTTTAGATCAATAAGCGGTGGTAAATTACACATACTTCACGCAATGTCCGATTTCAGTTTTTAATGTATGTATTGAGTTATTTGACAAAATATCTAAACAATTCAGGAAATCGACTTTCAATTTTAAAAAAGAACCTACCCTTAAAATTAAGAAATTATTTTTATAATTTCGTTAAATAATTGCATTACATTTGTATTTATTTTAGACAGTGTATGGACACAACAAATTTAAAATAAAAAAAGTGATTCCTAAATAATTTAATTTAAAAACACGAATTCGACCTTTTTTTCGAAATTACAATTGAACTTTAGGTTAGTACCTACACATAATTAACTACCAAATTGAATAGTTTTATAGTTATGTAAACAAAAATATATTTCATTTTCCGCTATGTATCAATATGTATGTGCGCGTATCAGAGTTAAAAGCGATAACGAAGTTCATACATTAATGTTCATTTACTACTTTCACAACCCAAATTTCCATGTCGAAAATTTGCCTAAATATTACTCCTTAAAATATGCTTTGCTCCAGCCCCCTTGATCACGACGCGTGACATTAAGACGAGACAAGTATACATATATATATATATATATATATATATTTTAATGTTATTATATCAAAATATTGTAGTTAATATTGTACAAAAAAAAAACCTAAGACTAATCGATGAGGTTATCTTGTAAATCATTTACAAAAATTATATCAATAATTTTAAATGTATCGTATCAACGTATACACATTCATTAAATTTGTCAATACCTATTATATAGTTCAATGTAATAAAATAATATATTTTATGTTTAATAAAAATATAGCTTAACAAAATTAATAATAGAGTATGATTAGATACTAACTAGTTTCAATCATAATCGAATTTCATTTGTTTTAATATCAATATTTGCAAATGTTAATATCAACAATTGCATTATCTTAATCTTTTTAATGTTAACAAATTCAACGAAAGTATTTGTAATTTATTTTTCGTAATAGGTAAATATATTTTATATTATTAATACAATAAATAGTACATAAAGTTACTATTGGTGGAAAATCGGAGGGGAGGGCTGCTTGAATAGTCTAATCTCACCCCCCGTCAAATATCCTATAAGACCCCATCACCAACAGACAGCTTTTTAGTTGTGTGTAATCGAAGCTCCTCCCCCGCTTTTCACTGACATTGATGTTATAAATGTTAGCCCCCCTGAAATTTTAACGGATTTCCGCCTATGAAATTTGAGTAATTAAGGTCACTTCCATAAGCTAATTTTACTAACTAATTTTATAAATTAAATTCATTAAGTGTATAAGGGGTACAGTAAGGCGGGATACACTAAGACATGGACAACCTCATCTTTTGTATTTTTTTCTTATAGCATTTTTTGTATATCACCTATAATATATTTTTTAATCAAATTGTATAAGTAAAATTATTGTTTAATATAATTATTTAATGTTAAAATAGTGTACCACTATAATATTGCATAAAATAATGGAAAATTAAGTAGTTAGGTGTTAATAATAACTAAATTGAGTAAAAACGAATAAAAATATTAATATATTCTATGTTTTATGTTTTGTAATGTATAAATGTTACGTGACAATATGCGTGGTATTTTTATTTAAATTTTAATAAAATTTATTTTGTTTTAATATAGTTTATCTGGGATTGTATTGGTGTATAGTAAGACCACATTTGTAAAACTCTATTATAAATGATATTCACAAAAAAATTAAAGTTAATCAAACTTTTATAAAATTATTGAAAATATGAAACACTAGATATATTTTTTGAAAAGTTTAAGTACAAAAAAATTAATAAAATTGACATTTTTAGTGTTATGGGAAATATAAAAAATATATCTCACTTACTCCCATCTCCCCAACATATTTATTTAAATTATATAAGAATTCTTTACACAACTTTTATTATAGAAATTTTTTTTATTCAAAACTTATTGCAGTCAATTGGCACTAAATTGCATATCAATATGTAATATTATTTTATTTAGATTTACAAGCATGTAATTGTCGATACTAACTCGACTTCTAAAGACACAAGTCAAATTGTATTTTTCCGCGGCCTCTATAAACGTATGAGAATTCGTCATAGAAACATCAACACTATTAAATTTTAGTTTATATTTAAATTCCAGATTGTTTAATATAAAATAAGTGTGAAAAGTCGCTACGCGTTATTTATATTTGTATAATGACAACGTTCCACGTCTGTATAATATTATAAATGCCGCGGTTTAAAATGTTGAAAAATGATACAGTCCACGGACAGTATTACTCTTGGGGGAGTTAAACGCTGCTGTGATATATACATTAATTAGACCTGTGCAATTAGAAATATCCTATTTGTTCATGTTTTATAAATTATGGAGGTCACACAATCTTTTTCCTGTGAATATTTAGTTAATTTTTTTTTATTAATTTTATTAACCGAGCATATTAGTTGTTATTTTTTTCTATCCTATTAAATCTGCGATTGATAGAAATAGTGTGCGTGTATTTTTTTATTATTTTATCTCGTATTAAAGTTGATTGACAATCAATAATAATATATATATAACTGTATAAAGTAATATTGTATTATAATTATTATATTATATATTTAACCAAACACAAGGTGTCATTTTTTTATGCAGATTGCGTGACAAAAAATTATTATTTTATATAAAAAAAAAAAAAACGATATTCCACTATTTTCATTATACTTTTTAAATGATTACAAAAATACTATAGAGACATATAATTATTGTGATAGGATAAAAAGAAATTGAATAATTTCAAACTTTACAATATACTCGACGAGATCATTAAACTATTCAAACACTATAATATAGTTCATACAACTCCATGAAATCATGTGAAATTATAGATATGGTTTATGTAGAATTTAAATAATTAATTACGTATCGAAATCACAGAAGATTTATTTAAATTTTAAAAACTTTTACCGAAAGGATAACACGTGCTATTTTAATAATAAGTTTTTATTTTTTATAACATTTTAATTTTAGTAACGACTTAATGTACAATCAATATATCATCAGCTCATCAAAATCAAAATTTTAATTTTTGAATCAATATCATTTGTTTTTTCTAATGATTATACAAATAAAACAAAAATCTTAAATCTCCGAAAATAAATAGTTATACAAAATTATAAAAATATGTATCTGGTTAACATAATAAATGAACATCCAAACATTATACAGAGTAATTTACCAAACATGTTAACTTTTATTTTTTCATTTAATAAATTATTTATTCAGATTTTGATTTTTTAAATTTTTAAGTAAACTTAAGGACCTTATTTCAAAACATTTGTACCTTTTTAATGAGTTTTCTGTGGCGATAACAACTTCCATTTTTTCAAATAAGACCTAACTTTTTTACTGTAAATTGCTAAGCAGATGATTTTTTTTGAAAATGTTGATATATTTGAACTCAAATTCAAACTAGTAGTTTCGGAATTATTTAAATGTATATACTAAAAATAATAATCTAAAAAGCAAAAATGATTTTAAAAAGTATAAATAATAATAATATAAAATATATTGTTTATAATTTATATAATTTTATAGCTTACTTTAGTTTATTATATATTCCTTAAGAATTTTTCATGTGCTTACTTAACAATATGCAGTTCGATCCGCTCGGGTATTGTTGTTGTAAGTTTCTCCTGCATTTATATTTTTCTTTAAGCGATATATAACCAAAAGTAATATGCTGCACATTCCTATACCGTTTAATAATGTTGCTTCGAATCGGCTCCGACTAAATGAATTATCCAAACGAGCCTCTGTAAACTATATCTAAATTGCCTGACTAGACATAAATTTGTAATGGATATCTCAAGCGTAGGATATGAAGCCTGCATTATAATATTATGAAAGACACTGCACAGTATTCCAAAGACATCGCTGACTTTTGAGAGCGTGCACTAAAGCGAAACATTTTTATGACATCATACCGTCGCTGTCGTGAATTCGATACCCACTCAGATCCAGTTACAAATTTCATTACAGTTTTCGGAAATTCGTGTTAACGTTGTTATATACCATATTGTTTAAGACTGAGGTCCAAAATAAAACGGATCGTGAATTCTGGAAGACATTAATTCTAATAAAATATAAATGGTGAATATTTGCCGTTTACAACGGTCAGCTTACCGGCTATTATTATTACATTATACATTCTAAGCCTCATTTTTTCCCTTTAATAGGTAATGCATTTATTCAAATTCTGATTTTTAGAAAAGTTTAAGTTATGTTTAAGAACATATTTTTAATTATTTGAATTATTTATTCCATTTAAGAGGTGTCCTGTACCGATACAAAATTCTATTTTTGTAATGAGAACCATCTTTGTTTATTGATAAAATTGCTAATCAAGTAATTTTTTGAACATTTTTGTGTATCCAAATAAAAATTTGAACGAGTAGTAAATATGAGTTATTAAAATGTAAAATCTAAGGATAACAGTTCTTAAAAATGGCTTATAAAAATAAACATCAGATGTAATATTGGATATAGTATTTGCTATTTATTATATTTGGACAAATTTTACAAATTATAAAAAAATGTTGATTTAATAATATTAATTACTAAAATGTTCAAATCATCATGGCCTCCATATCATTTTTCAAATTTATTATCATAAGCCTATTATCCTTGGTATACGAAGTTGAATAGCATAAAAACTATACTCGTTCGAATTTTAACTTAGACACATCAGTATTTTCAAAAAAGTTATCTGATAAACAATTTACTAGAAAATAATGACTCTCGTTTGAAAAAAAAAAAGAAATATTATCGTCACAGGACACTCGTTAAGTAATTCAAAAATCTAATCTTTTGAAAATATGGTCCTTAAGTATATTTAAGAGTTACAAAAATTAGAATTCAAATAAATTCACTATTGAAGAAGAAAATGGGTGTTGCTATGTAGTCATGACAGGTTACAGAATGTAACAAAAATAACTTACAATTTTAATATATAAATCATGTGCCCAATAACTTTTTTTAAAATCAATATTTTTCAGGTTTTTTTTTTATACAATTTTACAAAAACAAAACATTGCAAAACATTGATAAAAACAAAAATTTTTACAGAATCAATTACAAGCATTGGTCAGTTTATTCTGTTACCTCCTATACCTAATGTACTATGTGCGGGATTCGGGACTTGCAGCTAAAACTTGTTTAATCTGAAACGTTTAGTAGGTATTCGCGAGATCACAGACGGTTCCAAATCAAAATCTTGTACTTTCGACGAGTTATAATAATTTTTTGTTTCCTGTAAGCTGATTTAATAAATATATAATAAATTAATATATTATAATGTTTTCGATGGCATAATCTAAATTTTATTATTTGACGGTTCGATGCAGTGTGGTGAGATGTTTCACGTTCACAACTTGTTTGATCTTTCCACGAACATAATATTATATAGTTGTATACACTAATCGAATGCCACATGTAAAATATAATTTTTTAGGTATAGTTGGGATAATAATATCTTAATAATGGAAACCGTAACAGTGCTTTAACATCAAAAATAATTTCCGTCATTTCTCGCGCTCAATATCGCCTAGCTAACGGTTCTAATACAAAAAAACCGCAAAATTATTGCAATTTTTACTCTACGGTCCTACATATTTTGAAATGCATTCCCTATAACAATAACAACTACACCAACTGCAGCCACGTACGAGTGAAGACGCTTTTGATGTATTTTAAACGTTAGCAATCGAGAGATTTTCGTACCTACACAGGTCATGAGTAATATTTATGTTTACGACAAAAGCAATAATTGCATTTTAAAACATCACGAAACGTAACAAAGTCACCGTTGTTGCAGGGCACTTGTGCGGATACCTAATATATAATAGGACGTATTACACTAATATTATACTATATTATAAGATATAGCTCAATTCAAATCACAATAGTGACGTACCATAAAAAAGTAATAATAAAGTAAACAAAATTATACCTAATAAAATCCTATTTCTCAGGTAAAATGTTTGTGGCAAATATAACGCGAGATTTTTCATTGGTTATATAATATTCATCGTCGTTACAGGGTCGTTAAAATTCAAAGTAAAGTCGAAACTATATTATTGATCACGACGTAATTCCTGACGTTTGATAAGAACGATAAAAATGAAAACACTGCCAGCAAAAACGTGGACGGCGACAGTGGTTAACGACACATAAATCATAATATTATCATATTATAATATATTATGATGGACCGTGAATATCGTGGTACGCGTTTGCCGGCAAACGTATAATTGTACTATACCGTACGGAGGAGGCGAGATTAACTCTTATCTGACCGTGTTCGTGTTGTAGATTTAAAAAAAAAATAGAAAAGTTTGGAGCCTCGCTGTGCGACCCACGTGCTCTATTCTAACGTATTATATTATTAGCGCAGAAACATTAAACAAATTATAACGGCCAAGAGGACTGCAGCAGTCGTAGTCAGTATTATAGCCGGTATAATATAAGTAGTGATGCACATAATAATAATATACCTGGCCGGCGGTACATATTATCGTGGAGGGTTATAGTATATAATATTATTATTATTATTATTATTATTATATACAAAACTAGAGTTAATTGTATTAAGTCGCATCGTGCGCGGCGCTTGTTTGTTTTACGGCTTTGGGGAGAAACGCACACGCGAGCACGACTACTATACGCCATACATGTATATTGCGGTCTGATTTTCACACACCCATAAATGCATATTATATGATATTATTCGTTAGACCGAAATCTCCGCAACGGGTCGCGAGTGCATGTGTGTGTGTGTGTGTGTGCGCGCGCGCGCTTACTCGCGAGCGTATACGTCTTTACACTGTATAATATAGTATTACGCGATGTGGAATTTACCGCGAAAACACGGCGGCGGCGGCGGTGGCGACTCGCGATACGCATAATATTATTACGCTACTGTACGCTCTGGGAAATCCCGTACATAAATCTAGATTACGAAATCGCACGGCGCAAATACGATATCACGTTAGTATCGCGCGCACTTTTAACGGCGAGTATGGCCTTTGCGAGGGGGTGGTGGTGGTGGTGGTGGAAAAGATGCTAATAATATCGTAGAGTTTAAGTATATTGTTGTGTTATACTACGTGTATTGCGCGACACGCTGTAATAAATATAGTGTCCTGTTCAACGCGGGAGAACCGCCACCCCCCCCCTCTCGGACATCAAAGCCGTATACTAAAATACGCGCAACCAAAATTAAAAATCTGCCAGATCGCGTCGCCAGAAATATCCTGCACAAATCTCTATTCTCCGATCAATCGGTCGACCGCCGCCCGATTTTTGAAAACATTACGACAATTAGGTAGTGAAAATTCAGGTTTTCAGTCACAGGTTCAAACAACACTCAGTCTATACTCTCCCTGTTAGGCTCAGGTCCTCGTATATCAATACTCAACTTACTAAATACTGCAAACATTAACAGACAACTTAATTACACGTAACCATTTCGTAAAAATAATGTTTCAACAATACTAGAATCAATATAGAAAACTAGAAACATCCTTCGACTTCTTTATACCGATGCCTCTAGAGATATAAACTATGTAGGTTTTTCAGTAACCATAGACCAGGAGAATCAAATTTTTCGGTTACCGCTCTATACTAGTATATTAACAGCAAAAACTTAGGAAGCATTAAAAATCATCTCATCTTCAAACCAAAACAACTGCAACATCATCGTCAGTGAATCCTTGAGCGCCCTTACCCCTCGCATCATTTTAAAATCCATATCCAAAAAATGAGTTTGTTTTTAGATTGACATTTAAAATTAATAAACCAATATTATTCATATGAGTACCCTTCCATTTACCCTCCATTTACCCTCCCATACCAGGAAATGGGAAAGTAGACTCAATAACCCTTTGAGGCCACCAAATCTCAGACTTCCGCAAAACAACATCATCTAAGACACTCAATATTATTCAAGACAAATTAAAAAGTAATAGAAGAATAGCAGATGTATTTGGCTAATACTGGCTTCTATCAAACTAAGAAATTTAAAACATAAGCACATTAAATTGCTCCCTGGCTTCTAGTACCAAAAGGAGAGAAGATGAAATCATAACTCAAGCAACAATAAGTCACACACACCTAACTCATCAGAAAAGGACCAACACTAGTATATGATATAATATGTAATGGATGCTAACAATAGAACATAATAGTGGTCAACTATCCCGCAAAATTCTTAACAATCTATCTTCACTACATCAATCCGTCGATAAAGTAAACACCATAGTAATCTGTAAATGTTTTCATAAGATAAATCTAATCCAAAAATTGTGAAATTTCTAACCATTTTTATTATATTTATAAAGATATAATAACTTAGCTATTAAACTAATATAGGCTAAAACTCATTGTTGTGAAAGCCTGATCAAACTAAAAAAAAAAATCTACAACAAATTTATTGTATATGGGAATATAATAAGTAATATCAGTTATAAACTAGCCGAAAAATTGGCGACGAAAGCTATGATCTCCGGAAACTAAAATATATCCACACACAGTGGCGTATTTAAGGTGGGGTGAGGGTCTAGGGGTACTGGATCCCTTTAGAACTAATAAAAAAAGATAACTTAAGATATTGAATTTGTAATTTGATATTATATTATAATATTATAGGTAATGTATATAATTTTTTTACAATGATATAAAGCGTACAAAATATTTAAGGTATAATTTATTATATAGACCAAGCCACAGAGGTATATATATGCCGCTATAAATAAAAATCCATAATACTTAAAACATTCTTATCGCAAGAAATTGACGACCGACGCGCACCGTTGTTTAATTATTAATATGCAGCTATTTCTAATTTACTTGAGTTTTTGTTTTGCTATCAATAAGACAACAACTGTCAACAATTAACATTGACCTAAAGATGGCTATGAGTTTGGCTCAAGATTCATTGGACGAACTTTATTCAATTAAATATTTATTTATTTTTATAAAATTACGATTTCTTTCTTTTTAGAATAGACTTAATAGATTGGCAATAATGTTGTCCATTTATGCCAAAGATTATTTCTCACCTCATGAAATTTTGGATGAACTTTACCTTAAAATGAAATCATTTTACTTTAAATTTAAACCATTTTAAATTAAATATACCTACTATTTTTTTTTAACCAGCCATGCAATTTTTAATACCTATTAATAACTATTTTCTAATATCAAAATCTATAAAATGTCAGAATTAAAAAAATTGTTGAACCCTCAAAAAAAAAAAATTAAAAATACATCACTGTTCACGTGTAACATATGAAGAGGTGATTTATACCCTTAAAATCAAATGTCAATCCTTATAGGGAATCCATATATGGCAGATTCAATGGGAAAAATAAACAAATAAAACCATCAACTAAAAAATGGTCAGATGCCCTAATCAATCCTACACGACACAAAGAAATCATGGTCACTAGAGTTCGCAATTGGACATACGAGGCTTTTACATTCGCGTCTAACGTGCAAGGTTTCTATGTGTACTCTCCGTGAAACATATATTCTTAGAATATCCCACCTACCAGCACGCTCGATCAGAATTCAACACTAACATCACCTTACCCAAAAAAGCATTCGGTCCCGGACAAAAAACAAAAATATTAAAATTCATCAAGATAGCATATATCATAGCTAGCATAAAAAACAACGCGCCAATAAAACCCAAACTACCATAATTATTGTAAAATAGTAGGTATTTTAAAAATGTTCGAATTGGACAAAATCATAATTTTACAAATTCTTAAGCTATTTATTATTATAGGCAAATAAACTATTGTATTTGAAGCCTTAATCCAACAAAAAAAAGTTATGAGAAGCTGTGGTAGCTCCAGGGAAAAATTTGGAATAATTTCCTTCGCGTAAGCATGTGAAGTGGTTTGTGTATACTGTCTGCTGCGCTGCATTTAAACAACTGCATCGAAAATCGTGCTTTTTATTTCAATCATCATTACGCGATCGTCGCCATCAACACATTTTTAGTGCTTTTGGAATTTTAAAAGCTCCGTCGTACACGGTTTGCGTAGTGCGACAATGGTCGCAAATATCACTTTGGCCGGCACGTAAACAATATAAGATACGATTGCCGCGTACCAATAACACATTGTGATCGTGCTTTTATGATATTATATTACGTTGCATTATATTACGAACGTGAAATACTTTTTGATAGCGTTAATTATATACTTTATAATGACTCTCAGATGATGGTGACGATGATGATGGTGATAATAATAATGACGTATTTTGACTACCATCCAGCGAATGGAAATACTGGTCGCGCGAATTCTTTCTAACTTCATTAGTTTTGTTAATCGCGTGCGGCGCGCAGCGCATTTGAAAAAGATTTTTTTTTTTTAAAACGCTCTATTGTCTTGAACCAGTTTTTTCACGTCTGGTGACTTTCTTTTGTCTACAGTATCATTGCCTACCACCATTATTACGACTTTTTGTCTCTTATCGGGAAATATATGTCTATTTAATTATGCTGTCTTTTGTTAATATATTTAAAATCCACATAAGAACGTTTTCAATACAAAAAAATCATAGAAAACCGTAAGATGCATTGAGTTCGTAAGAGTTATATGATAGTATAATATTGGCATAAAACAGTTATATGACAACATGTTGTTGGTAATAGGCCTGATTCTATAAAATTCGATTATAATACATTGAGCATATATGTTTATTATAATATGTATGATGTGTATCCAATAACCCCATAATTTCAATATTTTTGACCCGGGAATAAGATTCAGTGGTACACTTACGGGGCACTTAATAATTGGACGTTCACAAGGTCATTATTTATGACCAAGCAAAACACATATCTAATCATAAGTATATCATAGTAAGAGAATATGTATAACAAAATATGTCATTTTTAGCCATTATAGCACCAAAAACTAAACCATAATTTTTCTTGACGTTGGTTCTCGTTGTTGTCGATCATTAAGATATATTATGTTTATCTAAATAGAAAAATAAAATATTTTTATAACAATGTTTATACCTCTGTAATGTCTTCGTAAGTAAATTAAAGTTCAACGATAGGGGTTCCTTAAAGGTTTTTGAGTCCCTATAGTGACTTGGCGCTCATCCACGATAAAAGTACTCTCTAAATTATTTACTATTTACGCCACTACAAGACAAATAGTATAAATTTGTATGTTCTCAGTCATTTGTTTTTTTTTATGCGGTGATTTCATCAAGCCCAAAGGGAAATGTCTCTCTCGAATGACGCTGATTTTACCTAAATGTTTAGTACTGAAAAAAAAATGTGCATACTGTAAATATTTTTGAGTAAGCGGGAAACCAATTTCGAGTGTCTAATTCAGCTATAATTTTAATAATTTTAAAATACGGTACATTTTTCGCGTGAGGGGGAAAATCGTGATCAAAGATTTTTAAATCTCCCTGTAAAATGCAATACGGTAAATATTTTTGCATATGGAACAAATTGATGGACAACGACTGTATAATCTCCCTGTGATGTGTAATACAGTAAAATCAGCGTATTTCAAGGGATACATTGGGCTCCATTGGACTTGATGAAATTACCGGGTAAAAAAAAACAAATGACTCAGAACGTAGAAATGTATACTACTAAAATGTTTTACTGTTATTATAGTGCATCCATACTGTGGGACTTGGCTCTTTTTATGTACTTATAAAATATTATAATAATTGTATCAATAATAATGAAATTGTAAAATAAGCGTTGAATAAAATTAAAAATTAATATAATTATACAAAATAATTAAAGAAATTTATTCATGTGGAATCAGGTAGCCGTTGGGTTGAGCACTCCGTGTATCAACAGTGATAGTATGTTCTTATTATTAATACCCTAAGCTTCAGATAAGCCTTCACAACTCGTGATATAAACGTATTATTGTTATGGGTCGGGGGCAGTTGTCCGAAAAATGATAAGGATCCGGGCCGAAAGACGGCGGCATTCAATTTGTTGCCAACATTAAATTTTCAAAAATTATACTATAAAATTATTTTTTTATTTGTGTAGTGACACTGTTCAAGTAAATAATTATTATTATATTATATATAATTGATACTTATATTTTTTAAATCTATCACTGAGTATTTCTTTTACTATCATAAAAAAGGTAATTAATTTTTGTTATATATAACAACAATATGTATGGCAAACTTTTATAGTTAAAAACTTAATAGTCAATAGATCGAAACACTGAAATCGTAAACTACAAAATACGCGGGAATTATATAACTTTTATCAATAGGAATATAATAATAATAATTTATATTACAACATTTCAATTACAATTGTTGGTAGTACTTTTTCGATTTTCGATTTTCGGGTCCTTATCATTTTTCGGACAACTGCCAGTCACTGTATTGTTATTATTACTCAAATAGCGGTCGTATCGTAAAACGGTTAAACATATTATTGCGTCATTATTGTTTTACTTTGTCGGTTGCTATAATTATTACTACTATCGTGTGTACATTTAAATGCCTATAATATAATATTAAGTTATTATACGATTATATCGTTGCTGCAGCGCATTGCGCGTAGGGGTAATGTGGAGATATTACACGATTCACCATTACCATCGTTTCGTTCACGCGCTCTCCCATATATATATATAATGTTATAAAATAAAATATTTGGGTGCACAAACACCCCTACTCCGTATGGTTTTTAAATGCTTTTAGCGTGACAACAGCCACGTTATATAATATATATATAATTACTAAAGTGTTATTATTATTATTATTATAGCGGTGTGCTGTATCCCCGACGGCGGTCGGACCGCGTTCTTTGCAACCGTATAATACAGTCTGCACGCGCGTGCATATAATATTATTATGTAGATGTATACACAAACGCCACGGACCCGTATATCGTTAATTAATTACCTACCTGTGTTTGCCGGTCATTATTGTTCAATGGGATCTGCCACGCGGATATATTATAATCGTAGCAGTATTACTACTATATTATATCTCCATGGCAGTGTGTATTGTATGGACGGGGTAGTGCCCGCGTAGCGTATTATAATACGCCTAATAGTTGTAGCTGTGCACAGTGTACCGGCCAGTCGACCTGATGCAATTAATAGGATTAGATCCGGCGGCACTATATATATATTGTCGCTGTGTGTTTCGGCCGTGGCGGTCGTGTTGTATTTCGCGATGGTCCGCTAATTTATTCTTTTGTCCGGGGTTCGCATACACATTATACAAGTATTGTATATTATTATTATTACACTGCACCTGTCCTCCGTTAAGCGCGGTTAAACGGATTTGTCTAATTCGGCAACGGTAATATAACAATAATAATAATACGTGCGCGCGCGGACCATACGTAAAACCGCGGACGAATGCGCTTAGTAGCCACGTCGCGTGTTTTATTGTCGTTGTTACACGCCTACGTTATATACCTACTATAATATGGTTATTATTTATATTATTATAACATCGATATATAGTGTGTTATTATATTATATTATTATACCTCGGTGGTAAATTTTAAACAATACGATTTCGTTTATAGTCGGAAACTCGTGTTACGACCGCGGTTTACCGACAGTACGCCAGTGTGTATAATACAATATTGTACAAATTGTTGTGTCTATTATTATTATATTATACACGCATTGCGGGGCGGACTGGCCAGGGAGGCGACGGGGCAATCGCATCCCGGGCCCTCGATCATGTCATTTTAATAAAAATTATTTATAATACATTTTAAATATAATGGTAAAACACCATTCATCTACTACACATATTTACGTACAATAATGTTGTCACGGGTTTTTAAATTCGAAGAATTTTATAAATAAAATATTATTACATAATGCATAATCAGTGTACCCGATACCGTCATCGATGATATTTATCATTTTATCGTCGTGTGTGCAAATGGCCTTATCGATAAGTAATGTGCCGACGAGCTGGTATATTCATTACAATTATATAATTTCACATTTTTATGAGACGTGAGTTTAAAATTGTAATAGTTACGTTGTTGCGTTCAAACAATTTTGAATTTTAAAAATTCTTCACTAAACGTAAGTATCATATATTAATATGGTAAACTGTACACAGAATAATACTATGTAATATATTATAGAGGTAATATGTTAAGGGGATTGTTGGTGGTTAGTTTTTTCAATCAAAATATACCAATGATTAGTCAACCACTTCGATGAACCTTATATGCGATAAGACTTAAATTCATTATTAGTCTACTTGAGATTCAAGTATTTGTTATACTTTTAGAGGTTTAATATGTATTAGGACACGATTCTAATGTCAATTCAGATACTTCAAGTGAAGCTCGCGGTTTATTAAATAAATGGTGTTCGTTTAACACTTAAGTTACTGCTCTTTTTATTTCTTATTTTTTTTAATCTATTTACACCGGCATCTAAGTATTTGCAAACGAAAGAGTTAGATTATTTAGCAGCTTGGTCACATATTAAAACGTTTCAAAATAATCTGATAGAAATATCAAATAATAATTACTTTAAAACAATTCTATCTGAAGTGACGCTGTTTGTTGAAGTCGTGGAGAAAAAGATACCGGATCATCTCTAAAACATTGAAATTGAAGTAGAATTTCCATTGCGACGGCGTTAACGTAATAAAACTATGGCCGGGGAAAAAACATTTGATGAAATCGGAAATCTAGATAAAAATTCAAATATATAGAGATCAAACGTTTCGTGTCATTATGGATAAAATATTATTAGGAGCAGTAAATCGTCGTTTTACAAATAACTGTAATACAAGTCTTCTTATTTTATTATCATTACTCTCTTCTGGACAGAAGTATTTTTATAATTTGGAAGAACGAATAAAGTATGAAAATAACTTGGATACAATAATCAAAATTTCTGGAGTGGATAAAATTAAAATTTTAGATAAGTTACGTTAATTTGCTTCATGTTACTCAAAACTAATAAGTATTTTAAATTTAAAATTTTATGCAAATTTAAAATAATTAGATAAAGATATCAATTAATTATTATGAAACAGGTTGTGTATTTATTCTATATTTTAATATTGATAACATAAATCTTACTAATATTTGCAATGTTTTTATGTCAATAGATTCCTTAGATTCGTTTAAGAATGATCTAACAAGTTGTAAAGAAAATAGATATTGTATTCCTTGTGCGTTTTCTATTTTATACGATTATAATTTTTTTCCATCTGCGTACAGTAATTTATATAGAGTGTACAAAGTCACGTTAACTTTATCCTATATTCAAGTATGTTGTGAAAGAGCTTTCTCAAAGTTAGAAATAATTAAAAACCGTTTGAGAACATCAAGGGTCAAGAATTACTGGACTCACTAATGCTAATAAATATTGAACCTGACTTGCTACCTGATACTAATGTTATTATAGATAACATTGGAAAAAGTTCAATGGAGCTAAGCAAATTATTAATTTTTTAAAACTTTAAAGTATAAAAGAGGTTGAATTGATATAATTATTAACTAAAAACATTTATCATCTAAAATATAATATATATACATCATATAAATATAATATCTCTAAATATATATATATATATTATTAGCCATAGGTATAGACTAAATCCCGGGCCTCTGCATCCATTGCACGTCATACGACGGCACGATACTTAAAATAACACAATTAAATAATATATAATAATATGTGTGTATCGTGTATAATATGTGTGCACGTGTGTCCATGTATAAGTACTATATCCAAGTACACAACACAATACAAGAATACCAAAAGCAGCCAGCAGGTAGATACACGCGAATGAGCGACCTCGGGCGACCGAGCGAACCCCGTCTTGTGATACGGATTCTTGCTCGCACGGTTTTGTTGTACGGCGGCGGCGGGACGATAAACCGTATTTGACTTGTATTATGCATTTTCATCGACGTGCCGCCGCCGCCGGTTAGTTGCTTTCCGAATTATTTTATTGTTTTGTTTTCCGGGGCTTCCTACATAACATGTACGTATATAACGTGCGTGTTGTGTAATAGTTTTATAATATGCCTATATTTGCCTATATTTGATATTTGCCTACCTACACTAACCGTCTTATTACATTTCACGTCCAGGTGTCCCATAAAGCTTTATTCAATATTCGTCCACAGTCTCTTGAATTACTAATTACTATTATCGTTTTATTATAGAAAACAGGTATGTTAACAATTTTGTGTGTGCATATCCAAACCTTGTACAATGGTAACCAAGATGAAAAATGTCAGAATGTGTGTACTGACCTGCTGTACAGTAATGGACGAGTAATGAACAGTAAGGTCACTGTAATGGACATGTTAAATTTGAATTCAATGATCTAAAATCATTGTATACGAAAAACGATTCTGAGCGATGGCGGTCTGTCGGTCTACATTACTAAGTATATTTTATGATATTATTGTTTTTAAGGTAATTCATTTTACCATTAATAATACAGTAGGTTGAATTAATTTTCATCGTAACCATTGCATTTGAATATGTGATCTAGTATATAAAATATAATAATTTACTTTAAAAGATTCAAGCACCCACAAAAAATATTTTAAAGTTACAACGAAATAACTAATATTATTATTCCTTATTTAAATATCTAATTTCGTCTAAATTTGAACTTAAAATATTCTATAACAATATTAATTACTTACCAGAAATCTTGTTTTAAATTTTAATCCTGAACTATAAAAATTGAATATATTAATTTTACTACAAAATAATTTGGAGATTTTCGATATTTTGATTAATTTAAACTTTAAATGCTTATAAAAAAATCGAGTCTCTGTATCTAAAATATTTTTGAACTGAAATCAAAACAACTTATAAGGAGCATTGCATTAAATGTTCATGCTTTTTTACTCAACAAATAATTTTTATCTATATTTATAAAAAAAAAAACAAAGATGTCTTATACCTAAAATTAGCTAAAAAAGAGTCAGAATATTTTTAAAATTTAATGGCATATAGAAAGTAATAATCTTAACATTTGATGAAAATTTCAGATGTCTACGATTATTTTTTTGAATTACAACAAAATAAGAAAATCGTTCCCTGAGAAATCGTTAGTATACAGGTGAATATCCAATATCTAATTTCAAACGCTCATAAAAAATTAGTTTGACTTTCCGATAAACTTTTATTTTTGTGAAAAGTAGAAAAACGTATAGAGAATCTTATGTTAAATTTTCAAATCTTAGGTTTAAACAGAAAAATGTTAATGAATTTCTAAATAAAAAAAAATTGCACTTTTTTGTGATTTTGTCTAAATTCTTACTTTAGACGCTTGTTTAAAAATTATTGCAACTTACGCTCAACTTTTATTTTAATTCACATTAACAATAAGTTATGAGGAACCCTGTATTAAATTTTTAAGTTTTTGACCGAGTACAAAAAATTTCATTGACATTAATTATTAAAGAAAAAAAAATTAATCGAAAATTTTTTAAACCTATAATAACTAAACCTAATAGCTCAAAAAGAGTCAAAATATATTAAAAATGTTTTAGTATATAAAAATGTTAATATTAACATTTGATGAAAAATTCATATATATTTTATGTTACCCCAAAAAACAAAATCATTTTTATTTTTATTCATTTTTTAATTGTCTTTGCGTAAAAATTCCCGTTTATCCTTATTTTTTTTACCTGATTTGTTTGAAAACTATATTGGAAATTTTTTATTTTTGACCCCCTAAAACAGTGCTTCTCAACCTGGGGTACGCAGCCTCCTAGGGGGCCTCGGCTATATGACTGAGAGGTCATGAAATATTTATTTTATTTAAAACAAACATAGATCATGCATTTCAAAACAGTCTTTAGAAGCAAACTTGCGTATTTCAGTTTCAAATATTACACCTGACATTAATATGTTATGCAAAAATATGCAAGCCCAGCCGTCACATTAATAATCATCAATATTTTTTTTATTATTATTATAACTTTTGTTTAAAACCAAATTATCAACATTATTACAAATACTACAATATTTTTATATTGTTTTATAGTCATTATCAATTTATTTATTTTTATATATGTTTAAAGTTTAATACTATTATAAAATTGTTTCAAAAATGTATTAAAAAAACATTTATTTACTATACATTTTAATAATTTATGTGAAATAGTACATATACTTTTAGTATATAATTAAGAAAAATTAATTACCTAATGATTTTGTTTAAGGGAGAGGGGTCTTGACAGTATTTACATTAAATTTAGGGGCCTATGACAAAAAAGGTTAAAAAGCACTGCTCTAAAATACCAACTAGATTTACTTTCCTACCAGACAAAATACTGATGAATAAAATCGAAACACTTTTATATTATTAAGTAATCTATAGTATATTTTATAATTAAATATATTCCTAAAACAAAAATTAAATACGAGTTATGAAATGTTTTTAAAAATTGAAAAATTTAAAACAGCTATTTTATAAAATTTGATGCTTGCAACGTTACGTTACAACTTTTGGTACCTTGACAGTCGATATATTATTATACAATTTAATTCTAGAATTTTTTTGAATTTTTACCGTTTTTTTATTTTTAAATCGTCGTACTATTTTAAAAGGTAGATCATTGAAAAAAGTAAAATAATCAGAAACGACACACATCAGAAATGGAACTGTCAAAAATAGCACGCACCGTCACAACATTGTATATAATCTGTTTACCGGCCAGTCAGTGTGTGGTTATTGGTTTCACTCGTAGCGCATTTGAAGTAAACATTATAGGTAGGCGCAGTTTATAATTCGTACGACAAAAATCATAATAATATGATACAATATAAAGAATAATTAAAAACATATTAATATTATAAAAACGTGTTCAAAATCCAGCTCATTACTTGGGGGAAAAAACACAAAAGAAATTAATCCAATCACCATATTATTATTATTATATACTCATCATAGCATATATAGGCACCATAGGTGGTCTTATTGCTGATTTTCGTTGTCTTTTTCGTAGTTAGTACAAAATATTTCCAACCCCCATTGAACTGAAGATGCTCTTTCCAGTATATGTGTGAGAAACTGCTACACTTATTTTGTAACTGATAATTAATGTAACAAACCAACTATGAAATAACTTTAGTTCTATTCAATATTTTGAACTTTTTTGCTTGTTAGTTTAATATTATTAACAATCGTAATAATTGTATTACAATTGTTTTAAATAGATTGGAACAAAAGTTTTATTATAAATTTGTTAATTACATTTGTCAGTTCTTTATAATACACCTCGTATACATAAACATATGTATATAAATAGCCATACAGTCAGGGCCAGCTTAAGATATAGACGAGCTAGGCATCTGTCTAGAGCGGCACTTTAGCAGGGATGGCATTTTCAAAATTGACTAATAGATTTTTTTTTATTTCTATCGGTATTATTAAGAAAAATATTTTTAAAAAATCATCCGTAAAAACCAACTTACCTATATAATAAAATAATATTATCTAAAGTTATTACTTTACACCATGACCAATGTAAATCCGAATTGTGGCCAATGTGAACGATTTCACAACATGTTTATTGCATCGCATTGCGTAAATCGCGTATATGACGTATGTCCATTGTAATTACGTCCAATGCATACTATGAAAACTATAAAAGTGCTACAAATATTTTCAGTGCTCAATAAATAAAAAACATGAATTCGCTTTTTACCCATTCAATAACCTATTCATGACCCAAAACAAAGTTTTAAAATTAACTTTTTCAACCATATTTTAGACACTGCTATCTAATCAATCAATGACAGATTTTTCACAACTTACAGACCACAGCGATTTATTTTCATTTCTCTATAATATAACTGAGAGATCTGATTTTGATGAACTTATGAAAAATTATAAAGATTTACAAATAGCATTAACTTCAAGTGATGAACTAAGTTCTAATATGACTGCTGTTGAAATGTACGGTGAAATTATATCTTTGTATAAACGTTTTACTTTCGAATCGTGTGATCCGAAATCAGTTATTGAGTACATATGCAAAAAAAAGTTGATAGAATTATATCCTAATGATTATGTGATACTAAGGATTCTATTGACTACCTGTAACTGCTGCAACAGTCGAGAGGAGTTTCTCAAAACTTAAAATATTAAAAAAATATTTGATATCAAATATATCTCAAGACCGATTATTAGGATTAGCGACTCTTTCTATTGAAAGCGAAATTGTTGAAAAATTAGATATAGATGAACTTATACAGAGCTTTGCTTCACTAAAAGCAAGAAAAGTCAATTTTAAATAAAATTAAGTTTGTTTTATTTTATTTAATCAATATTATTATTATAAAAATTTGTTTCATTTTTTAAGATTATGACAATGGTTTTGTGATTTGTAAGATTAAAAGTGAAAAATATTTTAAAAATCAATAAATATTTGGTTATATGAATTCCTAAAATCTAAATATGTGTACCTAATGAATTTATAAACAATTATATAACTATACAAATATGACAATAAAATAAAAAATATATAAAAATATTCCGATAGTCTCAACACTACTTGTTATTTCTTTAAAATAAAAAATAAAAACATTTTGTATGTAGGTATGTCACATAAAAAATAGGGGGAGGGGGCTAAGTTAAAATGAGAGCATCTCTTGTAAAATAAATTAGGTATAATGTAAGAGTATATATTATATTATGCAATTTTATTTTAAATGCATTTATCAAGTCTATATATCTTACCATTTATTATAAATTTATAATCAATGATCCTACTTATTGTGATCTTTTTGTTTGAAATTTAAATCTATTCTAATTATAATATTTTTTTTAATATACCTAATAAACATGATATGTAGTAAAAACATCAAATTATATTGGTATTTTTTTAATGAGGAAAAAATGTGTATTCCAATAAAATGAACAATCATATTATTTTAGACAAACATTTTTTTCTATGTAAATTTAAAAATTATACAATGCTCCAATTTAACATAAGAGTAGGTCAACATTTTTTTTCAAACGTAAACTATTATTTTTGTTTATGAACCAAGGTAATAATATTGATTTTGATAATTATTTTAATGGTCGAATATAAAAGGTTTAACTTCATTTTATTTTTTCATTTTAGATACTGAAATCAAATATCTAATAAAAAACAAAACATATTTTGAAGTTTAAAATACTGATCATAAAATTTCTACACATATTAAATTACAAAAGACAAAATCAAAATCATTTTTAAATACATTTTTTTAGTTCGGCGTGATTCATTTTAATGTAAACACATTGTATTAACTTAATTTGTATATATAAAAAAACAATTCATTATACAAATGTATAATTTGTATAACTTAAATTAATTAATTTCGATCATATTTTTCTTATGATTTTGAGTAACTTTTAATTCAAAAAAATATCGTCAGTTTCGAATCAAACTCTGTTTAAATTCATATTTTGATATTCAATATTTATTTTATGCATCTAATAAAACAATAAACTAATAATGACCAGCCCTAAAGTGTGCAAATACTCAGTCCGTTATTGACGAATTGTACATTATCAGTATTATACGGCGCAATGAATAGGCAATAGTGCAATACATGGACATTACTTTATTGAAGTAGAACATTTAAATCTAAAATTTAAATCTTATACATAAATTGTTCAATGTTCACTCATAATATTCAATAATGTAATACCTTTTATCTATAACTTTGTGTTTTTGTTTTTGTTTAAATGTGTCCATGTTTCATAACTTTCGAGGACCATTACGTTAAGGGCGTAATATACTAAACTTTGATGTCGTGGTTTATACATAGTAATTAACCAAATACTATGATTCGATTACCAAATGTTTGGAACAAAATAAATAGTACCGGAAGCTTTTTTGAATAAAATTATTTTTTTTATATAAAATAAAATAATGATAAAACAGTTAATATTCTCATTATGAATTAATGATTATAAATTTCAAATTTACGAACAATAAATGCATTTCACACACATTTTTTAATTTGATCGAAATTCACATTTTTTTTTTTTACAACAATAAAAAATGTAATGTATAACAAAATAACATACCTACTCCCTGCTTAATATACAAATAAACATTTCCACAAGATATATTTATACATACTTTTAATACTATTAATTATTTTAACCCAATTGAACAATGATAGAATGTTAAGCAATTTTGATAAAAAATAAACTTCAAAAGTATGTATAAATAATTATTATTATAAAATTATAAATACATCTATTATTTGCTTTCATTGTACAATCACACCACTGCACAATTGTACATTCATTTTTGTTTTTTTTTTTTTAACCCACAAACAATTAAATTACAATAACTGAAGAATTTATATTTCATATAGAAATATTGATATAATAATAATAATATTATTACAATTACTAAATAATACTAATAAAAAAAAAATATATTAGTTTAAAATTTAAAAATCGTTGATCGCAATGAAATTAAATAATAATATAATTATGCTCAAACAAAACATTAGTTTATATATAAAGTGTGCGCGCCAGACGCGTATTACTTGAATATTGTCTACAAATATTTCACTTACAATTTAAATAAATTCAAATTTACAATGAATATACAAAACTCTTTTTAAAACAATCACTATCAGTATTTTAAAAATTCTTTATGGACATTTTTAATTTCTCAACAATTCTACAATATTATAAGTCCTTTACAACTTTCAATTTTTAAATCCATGCCTATTTGTATTTATTTAATATGTATTTCAGTTATTTCAGTCAAATTGATACCTATATTCGTGAATTTTAACTTATATTTCAACTTATTCATATATGTTTACTTAGTATTAAAAGACACGTGTTGCATTTCATATTTATTTCATCTAAATCGATTTAGAGATTAAATATTCTGAATGTAAAATAAGTCATGTAGAAATTGTAAAACAATCAAAATTAAAATTTAGAACCATTGAATCTTTTTTTAATGAAAAAAAAAATCACAATATTTAAAAAAACTGTCAAATCGTCGATCACGTTAAAATCAAAATCGGATAATCTGATTTTAATTGTAGATATATTTTATTGCAAGTTTAAACATACAAAAATAAAAACAATGTATTTGCTCGTTCATGCATATAAATATATGCTAATCGTGCATGTTATACCTATGCATATACACTGAATAAATCGGTACAAATTCACATTCATAAGATACGATATTTAAACAAAAACATTTATTCAAAAACTAAATTAAAACATAAACTTTGAATTTTAATTGAAAATTATACGTGTATGCGATATATTAGAACTCTCAATTTAATAAATGACACCAACTGCATTTTTATCAACGATCTGTGTATAACAAACTAATGTTTTTTTAAACATGCGTCATGCACTGGTCCCATTTATAAATTGCAGTTCGTATAGTATCGAAAAAAAATAATTTTACACACTTGGAACGCGGTCGGACAATTAATATTTTCTTGAAATTTATGAAAGCGTCACTTTATTGAAATAAAAACGATGTAATATCGAGAGCAACCCACATAATCGCAATATGCACAGTATATATAATAACCTCAAGACAACAACTTATTGTGAAAAATAAATCAAAATTTCTATCGCACAATTATGAAACATATAATTTTATAGTGATTGAACGATTCGTGTCTGGTTTCTCACACCACAACTATAGACCAAACGATAGTGTACCGATTTTCAAATTTTAAAAAACTCTAATAGACAAGTAATTTATATTATGATGTATAATGAATTCCGGCCAGCCATATTACATTATAATATATCCGCAAATAAATTAATGTATATATGTCACCACTTACCTTGTGCAGAACACTCGTGTCAAAGTAGAAGTCACCGCTGACGAATTCGTCGTCAAATGCTGCGCACGTTGACGACAGTACCGTTTGTGTGACCATGTTAATCGCATGCCTTGCACTGAGTCGGTGGCACGTTGGCTCGCGTATAAAATGGTTAGTTTGTATACTGCTCATTCATACCGGCGGCGGCGGCGAACGATAACGCGCTGTCTGTTTTGCGTCCTCGGCGAAGCTCCTCCTATTCGTCCACATCCAGCCCCCCCCATTTACCTTCTCGTCCTGTTCGTCCTCTAACGCCGACACTACCTCGCTAGAAATTTTTCATTTATTTTATGCCTACGAGTCCCTTCGAGTCGATACCGCTGTTCAGCGGTTCATATTATACAGCAGGATTAGCATTTTACTACGATCTTAACTCAAAAACATACTCTAATAACGGTATATAAATATATAATAGTTTTATGATGTGAGATAATATTTAAACCATAAATTACTGAATCTATTGATGAAACTGAGTGAATAGCATTTTGTATAAGTAAAACTGTTCCAACTACCACAAAATGTGTAATTGTTGTTTCAGATTAAAGTTATAGTTATATACATTTTATAATATGTATAGTGCTCGACTTGGCTAAATTAAAGTAGGGGGACTCTGTTAACTATAAAAAAAAGAGCGTCCCCATCACTTATTAAACGTTACTAAACCTTAAAAATAAAAATAGGGGTACGCTAAAATTTCTGAAAAATTAGTTAGGGGACTCCGTCCCCCTGCGTCCCCCCCAAGTCGAGCACTGAATATATATATTTATAAAACAAAGCATTATTAAATAGAAAAATAAAAATTATAAAAAAGAATAACAGAAAATCGGTTTAAAAACTATTTAAAACTTTAAAAAGTAAAAAAGAATAATAAAAAATAAATAATTGTCTAAATATTACCGATATATGCTCGTAGATATTTTGTTTAATCTAACTTTATTTTTTAAGTATAAATGATCAACACTTTCCATACAATTTCTAGACGACATTAATAATTTAAAAATATTTTCAACTTTAACTGCGTCTGCTTACAAATAAATTAAGCATTGTTAATATTGTCTTGGATATATTATTTTCAACAACTTATTTTCATTCACAATAATAATTGGCCGTAATAATATATAATATACCTGCATGGTTTCATGATAGTATGCAGTGTTAGCTTTATGGTAAGACACGATGATCCACCCCAAATATTATCTCCGTCTCAGAGTTCCTCTATAATATATAGGTATCTCAATATATATTAGATATATATAAAAGAACAGCAAGTTTCGCACCTATGCGGTTTAATATAAAGTGTGTCGACTTTCTACAAAAATCTAGATATATTTGAACAAAGTAATGAAAACCAAAAATTTATTCATTTTTCGACATTCTTGAAAATAAAAAAAAAATCTGAAATAAACAGCAATGTGTTTTTAAGTTTTTTGTCAAATCTTCGGCAAAAATTGACAATGAGATTCAAATACTTTCCAAAGATTGAAAAACAGTCATAATTTAAAAAAAATACTTATGATTTTTTCCCAATGGGAGACGTAGGCACGTAGTTGTGAAGTTGAACACACTTCCAAAATCTTCACTTTAAATGGAGATTATTTACTTTGTAAGTTGTAAGAAGATATTTCTTTGAAACTACATAAAACTGCACCTATTGAAGATTTTTGTTATAAGCAATACACACATTTTGAAAAAGCATACGAACTGTAAAAAAACAACCATCAAATTAACTACTATGCATTTGACTCCGCATATATTATATAGCTAAATGTGAAACGTCTTTCTCAAAAATGTCCTTTTCGAAAGACAAATATTGTTCAAGACTACCTCAGTGGCGGTTTTGATAAAACATCACGGGGGGAGGGAGATTTTCAATTTGTTGGGCCTTCACGCCCAAGTTTGAATATATACAGATATCTTATTAAGAATTTTAGTTAGAAAGAAATATTTAGAAATTTTAGTTATGAACAACATTAAGCTTTACTGTAATATTTGTACTACATTTAATTAATTCTACATCGTAATTTGCGTTTTAAATAAAAAATATATACTTAGCAACTATTGCTTCCAATTTATTTTTTTTCTATAACTAGAAAATTGTTTTTTGATTCATTCGAACCCTTTAAAAAACTAATTTCCAATCGCTGATATATAACATAGACATATCTACCGATCGTATACTAAACATAATACATATTCTATTATGCAATTATTGCCTTCTCGGTTTCATAATCTATTTTAGAGGGATTCACGTTCAAAATTCAATATATCAGTTTATATTATACATTATAATTCTATTCCGATAAAAACTATTTCGGGTTATACAGTGTCCGATGTTGTAAATCATGCTTGATTTTGATGTTTTTATTTTTTACTCTTTGCTCCAAAAGTTCTAAAATAGATCGGAACACAAATCACAAATATGGTGTGCAATAGAAAAAACATATTAATTGAGACTTCTCTTTGTACACGTACAAAGTTATCTAGAAAATATCCAACAGTGTAATTTATACTATTGTAACACACTTGTAGTACTATACAGATGAGATAGAAATGATATTATGTTGTAGCTTGCAATTTTCGTTTAGGGTTTTTAATATTATTACTTTCAAATCTTTCCATAACTGAATTATCATTAATAACAATAATAACTAAATGCTACAACTGTGTTTTTCTAATTTTTGAATAACCATATTGTACACGTAAAGAAATTTGTAGAGCTAAAAAAACAAAGGTTGATAACATTTGTTAAAAAAACAATTACAATATTAAAAATGCAGGAAAATGTAATATTAAATATTGTATGATCGTAAACACAACCCCTGCACATTTAAGTGGTTTTAATACTAATTAACATATTAGACAATAAGAATAATTTATTTGTTCTAAAATTAAAAAGATAATTTTCATATTTTTTTTTTATCTTTTATGAATTTATTCATTTAAACATTTTTTTCTATACTTTTCAACTCGTACTTTTTAATGAGAAAACTTTTTTGCTTTCGTTCATTTAAATTATAAAAATTGATAATTAACATAAAATGTTTGTATTAAAATAAACAACTGTGTTTTTATTGCATAACTGTCTAAAAACATATATTTCAATAATTTTAACATGATTACAATAAAATAATCATTTTATTAATTACACTCAATAAGTGATAAGCTACAATAGATAAATAAACTTAACTATTCAACATTTTTCTAAAAGTTCCGTAAAATGGTCCATTATACTAAATACATTTTTAATCGTTTAATATTATTATCATTATTATTTAATTAATTGATTGACGCATACAGAAATTTAACATGGTTGATAAATCTGGTAGACACTTACAGGAATAAGAACTAACAAAATTATGCATAATATGTAGTAAATTAATACACAGAAACAAAGCTAATTACTAAGTAATGATATTTAGTATAGATAAGCAAAAATATAATAAACTAAGGTAATTATAATAAATTAAGATATTTAGATATCTAAGTATGATATGAAAATTTAAAGTTATTTGCAACTCTAAGTGTGCGATGCAAGATTTAATTATGCTCATACGATGATTTATGTGATGGCATGTAGAATTCGGATTGGTTTCTAGAAGAATGGGAAGACACTCTAAATGGTATGGTAGTAAAAAGATCAGAAACCTCGAGTAACCCATTCAACATCGCTGATAAGTCTCCTTCGTCGTGGCAAGAGGTTAACGTAGAAATACTTACGAATCTGCCTTGTGTTGGTACAGTCTTGGAGTTCGTGTTGAATATTCATTATAAAAGGAGCATGGCTAAAAATGTATTTTAGACACGTTCAAGGCGTAGCTGGTCCTTAACTATAAACGAGTGTCAGACTACTGATTCATAGTACAACAATAGACAAATAAGAGGAAAATATAAGGAACAGATGGAGCACCTGGCTAACTTAAATAATTTTGTGTTACATATGATAAATCCGAGAATTTTAAATGCTTTATTAACTCTTATGTCGAAGTAAGTCCTAAGACTAATATTTGCTGAAAACTTAAAACTTAGATATTTAACGCAGGTAACACCCTCTAGTTCTATTCCATTGAGAAAATATGAGTTTGTGACCCAAAGAAGGAAATAACGTTACATTTAGCTAGGCTTATAGATAGTTCTAATGAGAGACTCATTCACAAAAAAGTATTTAATTCTCTCTGTATAATAGAACAGAATCAACTAAAGCACTAAGTACATGAAAAATTTTTATATCGTTCACAAATATTAGGATTTTGACTCGAGTAAGCCAAGATCGTAATATTATGATGATAGTGATATTTAATCAGTAAACTTAGTTGAAGTCTAGTATTTTTGTTAGTTGCTATTAAACTAAAAAAAAATTAAAGTTCAAATTTTAAATTTTAAATTAGATACCTATTCAAACGAAAAATTAAGACTTTTTCCTCAAATAATTTTAGTTATTTTGTAGTAATTCAAAAAATATTATGCATCCAGACTTGAAAATTGTTTTTACTATAGGTACGTATATTATTATTATTTGCTATACACAATGAAACTTTTAATATATTTAAATTAATTTTTAACTAATTATATCATGAACCTATCCATGCCATTATACGGTACATCGATATTGATTTATAAGTTTATAACAGCTATAGTAATATATTATAATTATCACCATAGTTATATACTTTATTAAAATTTATAATATTATATGCTATTTGTTTTTGACAACAATTCTTTTAACCTATTGTATTACTAATAAGAAAATAAGTTACCTATAGAATTGTAAATATATAATAAAATATCCTTAGAAATATAACCGCTGACTGACCGTTTCTGATCAAAATTTAACATTCAATTTAAATTTAATACATCCATTACAATGACCTAATCAATGACAAACTACACTGCTATGTAGCAATAAAGAGTTCCTAGGTTTTTCATTATGCATACCGAACATTTTAATTAAAGTAATATCGTTAAATCAGTCATAAGCAAATTACAATTTATTTTATCACACCAAAATTATTTATAAGGATCGTTTTTAAATAAGTGGTCGATAAAACAATTATAACTCGATTTTTATCCCTGAATTTCGCATTTAACTTGTTGAGCTTTTATCCGTCCTCAAAGTTAGTTAGCCAAGAGCATACGCCATTTTTACAATCACGCATACTAAGGTAATTTAAATCCCACGAGGTAACGTATTTGTCGAGAAAATAAGTTACATAATATTGTGTTTTAGATTATGCGTTACCGAACTGTTCTATTATGAATCAAAGCTTCCAAAATAAAGATCTCTTGACGCGTGTGACTTATATGTGTGGCATTTGCATAAATGTTTAATTTTATAAGTGCATTAAGTCGTTAAGATTTATTAGTAACTAAAGAAACAAACCATACTCAGAAGCCTGATGAGAATTTGAAACCTATAACTACATGCGAACGTCGTTGTAAAGTGAGGGTAAAATGGAGTTACCTTGTCCTTTCTAGCTTCAAAAATTGTTTCATTCTCCTGTAACTTTGAGACAGAAACAACAATTCAACAAAGTATATATGTTCTGAAACTTGTTTTTATTCATTTTTTTATTTTTGTCTAAATTTTGGTTAGATAAATTAAGAATAATAATTGATGAATTTTATAGTCAATTGTCATATAACAATATTATACATAAATATAAGTAAGTGTTATAACTTTATAAGTACAGGTTTGTAAATTTTTAACAATTAAATCATATAAATGTGCATAGAATTGTATGCATTTTCAATTATATGGCATACCAAAACTATTAATTTAAAATACAAATATAAAATATTTATATTATTTTTATATAATTGCGAATACATATTTAAATTTCAAATCATTATGTTATTCAAATATAAGGAAAATAATATTACTAATACATAAATATTTCAGTAAACCCGATTAATGTGCAGAGTTAATTAGTAAAAAAGCCACTTTCTAAAATGTTTAACTTAACTAATTAAAGTATCCATTGTAATAATTTAGCTTTTTCCAGTTAATTTAAAAAATAATACATTAAATTAAAATCATGTTTATGCATAATATCAACAAGATTATAACTTATTTATTACTTAATTATTTGTATATTGAATCACTCAATACAATTATTTTAAATAAAACTATATAAATAAATATTCCTATAGGTACCTATTTAATAAATAAGTTAACACAAATTTGTTATTGTCTAAACCACTATAGGAAGTCTCTAGTGTGCAATAAAAAAAATATATTAGGGTACTTATACTTTACTTTTAACAAAATATTTAATTATTATTTAAAAATTTTAAAAAATGTAAAATCACTGAGATAATAGTATATTATGATATATTTATGCCTATTTATGAACGAGGTGGTAATTAAGACAAATAAATTAACTTATTTTTAACCAAGTCAAGTTAATATTTTTGCTCATATTAACTTTAAACTTTTATAGTTAAATATATTGTTTATTATTTATTAACTTATATCTTAACATTCTTAGCATTCACTCAAAAACTAACTCAAATAGATGTTTTTCATTTTAATTGTCTACCTTGTCAAACTGATTAGTGCCTACGAATAAATGATGACTAATGACTGATAAACATCCATTTTTAACGCCTTAAATTATATCTAATTTTAAAAATAATGTTTTAAAATATTTATTTATATCTGCAATCTCATAAAAAAAAAACCATTTATACTGTTCAAAAAATTCGAATACTGAATAAAATAGTGAATGATAATTTTTATTTAACGTAGTGAGGAATCAATATTTTTTTTTAATAATATTCATTATTTTCATTTTTTATGTCAAGTTATTGTAGAACGACAAAAATATTTATAAACAACGAATTAAATAAAAATAAAAAAATGTTTGAAATATTTGTTCTTAATGCAAATTCATAGGTACATCAAAAAAAAAACTAAAAATGAGCAAATTAAAAATAATTAAAATAATTATTAAAAAAAATAAATAATTGACATGAAACATGTTAAAAGTTTTTTTGACATATTATATTCAAGTTCTATTTAATAGGATTTAAAATGTATTTATGACACTTGTGCGCATACTTATATATAACTACTTTATAGAACTATATATTATGTACTGAACAGTAAATTAAATATGTATCTATTTTACAAGAACTTTGTATATATAGCAGAAAACCTGTATATAATATTAGAATAAAATAACCTTTTTCAAACTAACAAGTAATTGAGAAGTATTCAAAACCTATACAATGCTTTGTACACTTTTTAAATCCTTACAAAATCTTGTTATGGTACTTTTCTAGAGGGAACCCAATTTAATATAAAACGAATCCTAAAATACTTTGAGCTTGAAAATACGTGAAAAAAACAGTTGACCCAGAATATTTAACTTCTTTGATAGGTATATGCATGATGATGAGAGAAATTTAAATGTTTTATTAATTGTCAGTTCATAACAAAGAAAAACTAGTCTGGTTTTTAGTTATATGAAGCATATTTTAGATCAAAAAATGTAATATAAAATTAATTTAAGGATCAAATAAAAAAAAGGTGAACAAGTGGATACCACTCTTCTGTTTAGTAGGTGTCTAGGGAGTCACTGAAAAGGATGTGTCAGATTTGAATGAATTCAATAATATAAAATAATTGTATAAATACGAAAAACAATTCTGAGCAAAGACGGTCTGTCAGTCTTTATTATTAAGTATATTTTATAATATTATTACTGTTAAAGTAATTTATTTTACTATTAAACATTATTAATAGTACAATAGAGTGAAATTATTTTTGCAGAAAAAATTGCATTTGAAAACTTCATTGTCAGTTTAAAATATAATAATATACTTTAAATGTTTCAACTACTCAGAGATTAAATTTTTAAAATACAACAAAATAACTAAAATTGTTATTCTTTGTTTAAATAAATATCCAATTTTGTTCGAATTTGAACTAATAATATCTTTAAAAAAAAACTATATGTAAATATTTTTTTAGATATTTTTGGTTATAGTATGAAGTATTTATGAGAAACCTTGTTTTAAATTTTCAATTCTTAGCTATAAAAATTTAACATTTTAAACATTTTTAACTACAAAATAATTTGCAAATTGTTAATGTTAATATAATGCATTTTGCCATAATTTGTACTTTAAATGCTATAAAAAATAATCGTGCCTATGTATTTTAAATATTTTTCAACTGCTTTTATAACAACTTATAAGGAAAATTAACAAAATAAGAGAATCGTCTATGATATTATCATTAATTTTTGAAAAAATGTGAATTTCAGTCACTTATTAAAAATTAATTTAACTTTTCGGTTAACTTTATTTATTAAGTAGAAACTCTTATGAGGAAACTCGTATTAAATTTTCAAATCTTAGATGCAAAAAGATGACCTGTCAGGCCTACATAACTAAATGTATTTTTTGATATTATTGCTATTAAAGTAATTAATTTTATTATTAATTATACAGTAGGTTATATTAATTATTTTCGAAAATATTGCATTTGAAAATGTGATTAAATATATGAAATATAATTATATACTATAAAATTTTCAAGCATCCACGAAAAATATTTTTAAATTACAACGAAATAACTAACATCATTATTCATTATTTAAATATATAATTTCGTCCAAATTTAAACTAAAAATATCTATAAAAAACAACCATTTTAACATATTTTTTTTGATTTTTTGGTTACTCTATTAACTACTTACAAAAACCTTATTTTACATGTTTGATTACTATCAAATAGCTTAATAGCTATAAAAATTGAACATTTTATAATTTTTTAACAACAAAATAATTTGCAAATATTTTAGATTTTGATGAATTTTGGTCAATATTTAAACTTTAAATGATTATAAAAAAAAGTGTACCGGTGTATTTTTAATATTTTTTAATTACTATTAGAACAACTTATAAGAAACTTTGTATTACATTTTTAAGCTTTTTGACTCAACGAAAATTTTTTATCGGTATTTATAAAAATAAAATCGTAAGCTTCCAATTAGCTCAAAAAGAGTCAAAATATTTTTAAAATTTAATGGTGCATAAAAAATGATAATCTCATCGTTCGATGAAAATTTCAAATATCCACTGTCTAATTTCAAACAATTATAAAAAATTAGTTTAACTTCCCAGATATATATATATATATATATATATTTTGTAAAAAGAAGAAAAACTTATGGGAAATTTTGAGTTAAATTTTCAAATTTAAGATTTAAATAAAAATTTTTTATATTTTTAAGTATTTGTAGAAATTCTAACTTTAGACTCTTATAAAAAACTACTGTAGACTTACGCTCAACTTTTTTTTAATTTTCACTTACAATACAAGTTACATAGAACCTTTTATTCAATTTTCAAATCTTTTGACAAATCAAAAATATTCTTATCGTCAATAATAAAAAAAAAACTAAAATAACCTTAAATATCTTAAATGTCTATAAATAACCCAAAAAAAGTCAAAATATATTGAAAATCTTATGGTGTATATCAAATGCTTATATACATATTTGGTGAATATTTCCCGTATAGTCATTTTTTTCTTATTTACGCCAAAAAAACAAAATTGATTTTGTCAAAAATCAGTTTTGCGTAAAAATTCCCGTTTTTCCTTATTATTATTATTTTTTTTTTTTTGTTTTTCTCGACGCTTTTAGTAATGGGAATTTTTTTAAATTACCTGTTAAAAGAACCAACTAGATTCATTTTCCCACTAGAAAAAATACTGATGAAGAAAATTGAAACATTATTTTGAAAGACAGAAAAATGAACACTAACACATCATTGAAAAATCAATACATTCTTCGCTACACTCAAAATCTAAAAGTCACTTAAAATATGCATAATATTGCCCAGTTTACAATTTGTGCATTTAAATTTATTAATTATTAGTACATACTATAATATTGAAATCATTCTTTAGTTATTTATTTTTATAAAAAGGCTAGTAAAATTGTTAATATTACTTTTTTTTATTCTACGCGGATTGCAATCAATAACTAAAATGTTAGGTAGTTCGTATGTACCTATATGGTTATATATGGTTAAGCCGCTGTCATAAATTATAATCGCAATAAGGTATTTAGTAAATGTTCGTGGTCTTTCGAGTATATTATATAGGTATAGGTATCTACTACCCGAAAAAGAAAGTATAAGAAGGTATAGAAGGTAAAGAAAATCCACAATAGATAAAAAAAGCTGGATAATACGTAGATCATACATTTACGTTCGTCTTGTATAATCTTTTTTGCAACCATTATTCATTACTAAAAAACTACATTTCCTGACGAATTATTTTAAACTCTCCATTGTCTTTAGTGTCAAAAATACATCGATTGAAGAAAAAAGGTGTCCGCACTAATTCCCTACAGATAAAAAATAACCTCCAGTGTAAAGAATAAAAATCGTATATTAAATAAGCACCTTTTATTGTCTACGGTATGAACTTTAAAGTGTCAAAAGCCTCCTTTAAACGACCCTCTCGATGTCATATATCTGTTATACATATACTGTAATTGTGTCTGTTCGGCGTAAATCTTTGTGGAGTTAATGAATTTTATTGCACAACGCAATATACTTCATTAATATAAATCTGTTATGTTATTTTATTAATCTTGTGAAATAACAAAGGAAATTAAAATATGGGTTTGTTTCGAAGCTTGTGAGTTATTCAATTTCGAAACTTTAAGGGCGCAAAATAAATATAATGGTTCATTAATAATTACCATTGAGTCATTGTTTATTGATGGTTAAATATAACTGAAACTGTTGGAAAACTTTGCATATTTACAGTATACATCCACAGTATGTCTGAAAAATTCCCGAACCAAAGTTAATAAAAACACATATTTAAAAATAAACAAATTTATTTACATCAACCCTCTACATATAGTCCTTGTCTAGTTATACACTCGTTACATTGTCGATAAAGCTGTTCAAACGCTCTGGAGAACTTATTTTACGGAATTGCCTTTAACTACTTTGTACAAGCTCTTTAAATTGCAGGAATGTCGTCAAAAAAGTGACCTTTCATCTTCAACTTGAGCTTTGGAAATAAAAAATAATATGCAGGAGCCAAATCTGGTGAATAGAGTGGATAAGAGAGGACGGTGATTTTATTTTCAGCGTAAAAACGTGTTAAAAGTATAGTTGTGTGAGCTGGAGCATTGTCATGCAAAAGAGTCCAAGGAAGGCAGTATTCGGGTCGAATTCGATGGATACGATGCATCAGGCGCTTCATCACTTCTAAATAAAATTTAACATTCACCGTCTGTCCATTTGGAACAAATTCACAGTGAATCAGGCCCGTTGAATCGAAAATGCAATTAACATTGTTTTGATTTTTGATTTTTGCTGCCTCAGTTTCGTTAGTCTTTGGGCTCCCGGACTTAACCACGCTGAAGATTGCTGTTTGGTTTGAGGGTCATACATGAAACACCAACTTTCATCACCTGTCACAGTTGTTTTTAAAAAATTTGAATCGTTGTCGGCAGTTTCAATAAAACCTCGACTGCAAGAAAGACACGTTTGTTTTTGTTCATCGGTCAAAAAATGTGGAACAAAACGTGAACAAATTTTTCGACTGTTCATTTTTTCTGTTAAAATTGTACGTACTGCATCTTTACCAATATTAAACTTTTCTGCTATGATCCTAAGGGTATGATGTGGTTGTTCGAGCAATAGCGCACGCACTTTCGAAGCATTTTCGTCTTGAACAGCTGTTGATGGCCTTCCACTTCGTTCGTTGTCATCCAAAGACTCTCAACCGTTTTTAAATCGCTCCACCAAGTATACGTAGTAGTGCAAGATGTAGTTTCATCACCGAATGCTTGCTATATCATAGAATAAGTTTCTGTAAACGATTTTTGAAGTCGAACACAAAATTTTATTGTGCTTCTTTGTTCCATGTTGCAAGTTTGTACAAGGTACTACAAACACACCGTACACTTTCGAATATAACTTGAGACTGAAGTGAACAAACATGCCGATATTTTGTACACATATTCGATAGACTTTGTACTATATGATGCATTAGTTGTATGAGCGATAACACTATTTATATTCTCTAACTAAATTTAGTTTGGAAATTTTTCAGACATACTGTGTACATATTGTGATTAGGTGAGTCTTCTATAGTTCATTGACGTTTATAAAACATTTTCATATAAAAATTTTGAATAATCTAAAATACAATTCCAGCTGATATCTAACTTCGAATAAATCTTAAAAATTAAAATAATAATAATATCTTTATACTTCATAAAATTAAAAAAATGTACCATTATTCAATCTTTACAGCACAATAAAACATTTATTTCCACTTACAACTTTAAAAAAATAAAATTCCAAATTTATAATAATAAAATAAAAAGTAAATTAAATTTTCAAAATGTTATATTTGCGCAAAAACATGCAATTTTTTTAATGGTTTTAACACGGCGAACTATAGTTACCAATTCAATATTTACTTACTCGAAGTCTTAAAACCATAGTATTATGATCGAGAGATATAAAAAACGAAAATCCGAACACCAAATTGAATTTTACTTTGAAACGGATAAAAATAGTTGTAACTTTTTTATCTGTTCGTATATAATATATATTGTTTAGAAACTTTATTTTCACACGAACACTTGCATTAGCTAGCTGAGTGAGTTGTACTTGTACTACGCACAATAAATGCAAAGCAGTCCAGGCCTAAGGCCCACATAAATAAAATAGTAATATCCACTAAAAGCTACACAATATGTACGCCGTATCGTACGAGTACCTATATGAAGTATAGGTATTAGGTTGTTACTTAAGCTTGAGACAACTCGTATCAATACTGCAACGGTGTATCTAAAGCACCAAAATGGAATACAATGGAATACAATTATAGGATGTGATTCGCCAAAATATGAACATTCGAAAATATTTAAATAAAAAATAAAATAACAGTAACGTGAATGATAAATTATCATAAGTGCATAATGTTTAATTTTTCGATAAGAGTTTTAGACGGTCGCTGCTATAGTTATGATTTCATACTCAATTCTTCAATATTGGGAGAAAATTAGAGAAAAAGAGAGTCTACAGACAAGTAAATTTGAATACAATCGTCAAACATCATTTGCGCTTTTCTGCAAGTATGAATCATAACATTATAAATACATATATTTATTTTATAGCTTTATAAATAGTTTATATTATATATATAATACCCCATGTTAGTATATTATTTAATACCATTAAATATAGATAGTATACTATAATTCAATAACAAAAAATATATATAAATAATGTCCTACCACGACCCATCGCCACTCGAACCATTAACCACCTAATGACTGATGATATAATATAATATTAAGTCACGTGTGCGATCCGCATTTCCAAAATCCAAATACTGTCGAAACATTCAAAACGAATAATTATTAATGAATTATACCTATATAAAAAATATAATAACACCGTTTCTTTCATGAGTAAATCAGAAACGGATAGATACCAACTGTAGACGAACGAGCGACTGATGGCGTAATGTAGTTGCACTACACCATGCGATCATTAATTGATACGATCTTTTAAAATTAGGAGTTATAGATTTTATGAACGATAAAAAATTACTAGATAAATTCATAGAGTGCCCAACTTCTAAATACCTACTAAACTGTATCAAACATTTAGACCAGCTGAGCCTAAAACCTTGTACGTTCCCTACTACACTAACCAGTGCAAATTGGCGAGTCAGAATTGGCATGGCTAGCTTATCGCGGCTCTCCCCAATATTAATTCGACTTCTCGCGACGCGTGACTCGTGAGTCGTAACCCGTAACTACTACAAATTACCGAGGAACTGTGCGGTGAGAACGCTTTTGACGAGCCGTGTGGCGGTACCTTTGATTGGGGTCCACGCGTTTCGCACCATAAGTGAAACTACGATTACAGAAACACTCAATACAAGTCTCCACTATTCTCCAAGAAGATCTTGAGATTTAGAAGATCCTCAAAATGTATAAAAGACCCTGAATTTATACAAGATCCTGATAAAAGAAGTTCCTGAGATTTAGAAGATTATCTAAATTTATAAAAGATACTGAGATAGAGAAAATCCTGAGATATAAAAGATCCTGAATTTATACAAGATCCTGAAACTATATAAGTATGGTATAGAAATGATGGACCGGTCCGGGTGATGAGTAGAGTCGGGTTCATGACGACATGGTAACGCTCTCGATGTGGCACAAATTTATAGAATGACCCCAGCCATAAGATCATAAACATCTCAAAACAATATTTTTATAAATTACTGAATAAAAAAATTGCAAGTTTTCGTGATTTTGACGAGGCAATACTAAAACTCAAAACGGGACGAGACCAATTCCATTTCATCTGTGAAAGAAAAATAGTGTTTCCCGAGCATATTCAGCGAAAATAATATTTTCTATGTACCCGTAATATAATAAATTATATATTATTTAATTTAAAACTGTTATATTATTAAACATATTATTTTAACATAAATTACACACATAGAGTGGATAAAATCCTAATGATGTACTTATACAAAAAATATCGAAAAATATATATTATTGTCAAAAGGTACATTCCAGTATAAAGTTGCTCGGATATGAGCCATTATTTAGACGGGACGTTCTGCATTTAAGTCCCAAATTATTTTTAAATTGTTTAATTTTTGAAAAAAAAATATAATAGTATAAAAGCTATCGAAGCATCAACTAACAAATTAGTTAATAAAAAATATTCATTATTGCCAAAACGGGGTAGAATTCCAAGGTTATAGTTTCCTGAATATGCTACATTCTTTCGGCGGGATGTTCTGCAGACAAGTCCCAATTAATGTAAACTTATTACATTTACATACGAAATAATATAGAATAAAAGCTATCGATTTCCAAAAAAATTAGCTAAATATTTGACACAATTAACACTATACGCTTCTCAATACATCATTAAGGGGGTTCCAGCATACCATGTTTTAAGGAGTAATATTTAGGGAATTTATATCACATGTGCATTTGAACTGTGTCATTGTGTGAGTAGTAAATAAACATTAATGTGTGTTATCCATTATCGCATACCACCGCCTACCAACCAACAGTTTAATAATTTCCCGGATCTACGATGATGATATTAAAATGTTATACAAATGTCATTATAACTACGTTCTTACGTATATCTTATGTATTGTATCGTTATCTTTTACTATAGTATTTTATAAATTTTCAACTACAAAATAGCTTGAACATTTTAATATATTTCATAACAATTTGAACTTTAAACGCTTATAAAAAAAAATTATGATTTACAATTTTTGATTTTATTTAATTGTGGTACGTGCAACTTATGAGAAAGTAATTTATAAAAAAATACTTTATGAATTACATCTTTTTGTATGTTATTACTTATTATAGCCGTCGATAATATATAGGAATTTAGCATATTAGTATTTATAACTTCTATACGTTCTACAACTTATTTTACAATGACTAATATTCAATAACTGTTTTACTTACCTAGTGACAGTAGTAAGTTTTATATTGTTATCATCCATTGTAACACTTTCAGTTACTAATAAATGTATATTTTCCTGTTACAATTAAAATAAAAGAAAACTGAATAATTTTCAATTTTTAAAATATTATTATTATTCTAAATTTTATATTTTTTACCTGATCATCGCAGTTATTATCTATATCACTTTTTTCTTTATTAATTGTAAATTTTTCGATTGATATATTTTTGTCCTGGGTGCACTTAGCTTGCATCTAGTTTTTCGCCCAAAACGCTAGTCTTTACCCATTTTGTAAACAAATTAAAAAAGAGAACACAAAACACTACAAACTTACTGACAACTTTGCTGGTCGGCACGTAGAGTTGAAATGAACTGATTCATAAATAATAGGATGTATATTTCCTATTTAAATATATATGGGTTGTATATATAATTATATGTATAATTTTGGAAATAATCATTATTATTGTTGCCCATTATTTATTTTTCTATACATATCTAGTAATTCTTGTAGGTTAGTTTCGGAGAATCGTCATGCCGCGAGCCGCCGGCGAATGCAACTCTCGCACGCACAAGCACATATCAAATATTTGCAAAAAACGAAATATATTCTTGTATACATAACCTATAATAACTACTAAAGGCGGTAGTAAATTAAACATACTTTCTGAAGTTTGATTGTAATTTCGAAAAAAGGTTGAATTCGTAAGCTTTTAGACTATGCTTTGTAGGAACCACTTTTTTGGTATAAAACCAGATATGCTCAAAATAAATACAAATGTAATGCAATTATTTCATGAGATTTTTTAAAAAATATATCTTAATTTTAAAAACTAATGTTCACTAAAAAAACACCCACCAAGGCCTCCCTCCCCACCACTTATCTAACCTAGATCCCCAAATATCGCCGTAAATACACCGCTGTCAAGTCGTAAAATTTTGAAGGTCCTTAGCTGTTCTTATTTTAAATTTTAATCAAAGCCCAAAGGATTTTTTTATAAATCTTTAATCCATCACAGAATGTGTTATCTTATTATTTTCAATGTTCTACCGAGTACTGATACGGTGATAGTTTCCCGCCAACAAATGGTGTCGTGTTGATAATGTAGTAGGTTTATCGTTTATCGAGAAAGAACAGAAATATAGCCATATTGGTAAAAAGTACTTGCACAGATTATATGAAATAATATAATTTGTGGTACTTACGTTTAGGTAGTTAAAACGTTAGGTGAACAGTGAACCGTCGTTAGCCGTTACTTTTTCGTTTTCACGTTTTTCCAGTATTCTGGTCTGTTGACAAGAACTCGGGATTCAAGTGTGGTTGAATTAATCAGATTTGTTCCACAGTAAACGTTTTTGTAGTGACAGATCATTGTACTAGTATTATTGCTCAGTAAAAAAAATTAACGTCTGTGCTAGAAGAAATCATGCCTAGAAATGTAGAGATCAAAGCGCGCGTTGAAGACTTAGAGGCCGTCAAACAGCGCATTTTAGCATTGAAATCAAATGTTGCGTATGACGTTTGCCCGGATTCCATCACCATGAAACAAAAAGATTTGTTTTTCAATTTGCCAGCTGGTAAATGTGGTAAATTGAAACTCAGACAAATGGTAAGAAATAAATAATTTTTACTGTAGTTATTTATCGGTAACTGTAGGCATTAAAAATTTTGAAGTTTTTCTATTCAATATTTTAAGAACTATAAATAATGTTTAAAAACTTTAAATATTATAGTAATTAAGTCCATATCTTATCCTAGACAATATTTTTTTTATGATGATCTTAAATATTCAATTTTTTAAAATGAGAAATGAAAACTATTTGCTTAAACGACAAATACCAAAACAGAAAGCACTTTTTATAAGCAATAATTGTTGAGCTATAAGTAATTTTTTATGAAAGCTAATAAAAAAAAAACAATAGATATAATATTATTATTAAAGCTTACCTAGCTCAACTTATTTATAATACAATTTGTTGAATTAATTTTATAATTTTATTAAAAAATAGTGTTATTTACTAATCTATGTAATTAAATTATTATTTATTGTTAATAAAAAAACATTTTTCTAAATTTTTAAACTTTGATATTTTGGCCGATTACCGGATATAGCAGTATCATATAATATAATGTACAATGTAAATCAAAACAATTATAGTTTTAATTGAAGAAAGATAATTATTGTATTTGTATAAAATATTACATAGATACTATAACTTATAATATATTTGTCATGTTCACAGGGTCTTTTTCATGAATTAATTTATTATGACCGAGAGGAAAGCACTGGACCAATGTTAAGTTCTTATAATAAATGTCAAGTAAATGAAGATATGGAAAAAATACTTACAAATGCCTTGGGTACGTGGGGAGTCGTGAATAAAGAAAGAAGTTTAATAATGGTTGGCCAAACAAGAGTGCATTTTGATAGGGTCTATGGTCTTGGGGATTTTGTGGAATTAGAAGTAAGTTTTTGCATATATTTCTAAAAAAATTTTTTATTCTTTTTAATTATAAATTATTTAGGTAGTATTGGATGATAGCCAAACAGTTGAGGATGGACAATCAATTGCAAAAGACCTGATGTCTCATATGGAAGTTGAAGAAAAAGACTTGATATCTGTGTCATATGTAAACATGCTTCTCCAAAATAAATCATAATAAACATTTTAATATTTTATATAAAAATAAATAAATAATATTACTATTACGCCCAAAACTCTGAAGATTTATCTGTTTTATTACTACCAAATGAAATTGTGTGATCACTTTCTTGTAGTTTTTTACTCATTGACAAAGTATCCACTCCATTTGAACTATCTTGCTTCAAAGATGTTTGTTTATGTGATGAATCAATTATTTCTGTAGGTTTAAGCAATTGTTTATATACATTATCATTATTTTGAACATCATTGTTAGTGTCAGGAAGAAGTGTATTTGTTACATCTGATTCAATTTGCAATTTATTTTCTTTTGGCGATTGAGTAGGTATATCAGATTTATTCAAAGAAATATCAGCAGAATGATTAGATTTATTAATTTGAGACTCAGTTCTTGAATTTGCCATATTTACATGTGGTTCTTTATACATATAATTTTCTCTAATACTGGATGGCAATATTTTTGTTGGTGAAATATTGGTAGAATTGGTAAAATCCTGAAATTTAATACTTCGTAAGTTTTCAGGGCTTGTATCATTTTCAGACTGTGAGTGGTTCATGGAACGCCTAATTGAACGATGATAACCAATCTTGTTGGCCAGCTCTTTTAAATTAATTTTATTATTATTACGCTTCAATGAATTTAAATCTGAGTCATCTGAAAAGTTTGAACGAATTTCATTGTATGACTTTCTATTATCTCTTATTACTTTGAAATCTATACTGTGGCGTAAACGATTAATTTGGAAATTTTTCAAATTTTGTTCTACTTTTGCTGTATTAATTTCTAAAGTTTTCAGTCTGGATTCGGCTTCTTGTATTATGTCATCCTCTGTCAGATTATCAGACTCTAACACAGTTGTTGAATAATCTGTGGTTGTTGAAGAAATGTTTTGGTTAGTATGACAGTTTTTTTTTCTGAAATTGTCAACAAAACATAGTTTCTTTTTTACATTTCTATTTTCATAGTCTGTCTTAGTTAGTGGTACTTTATGAGTTATTTCAATTTGTTTTGCCAAATTTGATGCTCTATTTGACAATTCTTCAATCCTTTGTCGCTGGACTTTAATGAATTCACGCAACTCATCATTATCTTTTTGCAATTTTTTCATCATTTCTCGATCCTGTAATCATGATTATTATAAATAAAAATATTATCTTAAACTTTTACAAAATATTTAAATACATTTTTAACTAACTAAAGAAGAGTCAATTCTTTGGAGGTTACTATCAATTTCTTTTGAACATGTCTGCTCAACTTTTTTATATCCTTCAAGCTCATCAAGTTTAGATTTTATTTCTCCTAATTGTTTTGCCAAATCAATGTTTTGTTCTTGCAGCAGTCTAACTTGATTGCATTCACTATTTTTAGTTTCATTTGTGCAATTTAATAATTTTTTTTTTAACCTGAAAACATCCATTTTGGTAAAAGTATATTTTATTATTTTATGGGTGGAAGTATCAATAATACTAACATTTTTTCATGTCTCAAAATGTCCATTTCTTTTAATCTTAATTCATACTTTTGATTTTCAATATCTTGTTGTTTTTTATTATAATCTTCTTCTGACTTATTTAATTTTTCTTGCATGGACTTTTCTTTTTCCTATAACGTGAAGTTTCATAAATTAGTAAAATATTGTATAGCAAACAAATTTAATTTAATTCATTTTGAATTAAGAAGTCTGTATTTTGTTATTTTAATTAAAAAACATTTAAAAGTTTTTACTTCTTTGTAGTGAATGTTTAGAACATTAAGGTCTGTTAAAAGTCAGAGAATATCATGACTTTCGTACAATTAACTAGTATAGTATTACTAATAGGCAATTCTACAGTCATGGGTACCAGGTTTCATTAATTTCTGCACTCTGTGGAATGGTGAATCATGGAGGCTCAAGTGTAATACTCGGCGCCCATATTCACAGTAATTACTATTTGAAATGTAAACTACTATTTAATATCTCTATTGATATAACATAAAGATAAGGCCTTAATATTGAAAAAACATTTTAATTAGTCAAAATAATTAATCTATAAACTCAAAACAGACGTCAAAATCATAAACATTTGCAAATTATTTTGAGTTAGTTCATAAAAAAAATGTCCTTTTTATATCTAAGATTAGAAAATTCAAAAAAAAGAGTCCTTATAATTTTTTTACTTTTAACAAAATAAATATTTATTCGAAAGTCAAATTCATTTTTTTATGAGTGTTTGAAGTTCAAATTTTTACATTAGATATTCACTTGTGAATTAACAATTTTTCATCAAACAATATTTTTATTTTGTTGTAATTCTAAAATGAATATTTGTAGATACATGAACTTTTCATCATAAATATATTTTATCATTTTCTTGCCTGATACAATTTTTGAAGTATTTTGAGTTATTTATAGATATTAAAGATATATAGTTACGAGTTTAAAACCATTTAAAATTCAAATTTTGATAAAATTTATCAATATCTTGAACAATTTCAAATTATTTTATAGTTAAAAATTTATAAAATATTTAATTTTTATAGCTAAGAATTGTAAATTTAAAACAAGGTTACTTATAAATAGTTAATATTGTAACCAAAAAATTATATAAACACAGTTTGTTTTATAGACATTTTAAATTCAAATTTTGTCACAGTTAGATAGGTATTTAAACAAAGAATAATAATTTTAGTTATTTTGTTGTAATTTTAAAATATTATTTGAGAGTACTTAAAATTGTTAAAGTATATTATAATATTTTATCATACAATGACATTTGCAAATGCAATGTTTTCAGAAAAAAATTAATTCAACCTACTATGTAGTAAAATAAATTACTTTCTAATAGTAATTATAACATAAAATATACTTAATATTAGAGAGTGACAGGCTTTGCTCAGGATCGTTTTTTGTTTACAATGAATTTAAATTTATCACATCCATTACAGTGACCCACACTGACACCTAACATTCAGCAAAGTGGTACCCACTTGCCCACCTTTTTTTTTTTGTAGATAACAAAATGATTTTAATGTTATGTGGCTTTTTAAATTAATATTGCTCACTTACTTCAAATACATTAATTAATTGGTATAGTTGCTGTTGTTCTAAACGGAGTTGTTGTGTGGCATATTCTACTTCTTCTTTTTGAAACATAAAATTACTATCACAAGAATGAAAATGTGCAGATAACATTTTTTCTACATCAGCAACTTTCTCTACCATTTCCTTGTTCTGTCTTTCTAGTTTTTTTAAGTGTTCTTTGTACACAGTAGCTTCTTGAGCATTGTTATTTAGATGGTATCTGGAAATTAAAATTGGTAAAAATAATGTCTTACAATAATTTATTAGTATTATTACTTTTTTAATAACATTTTTAAAGTATTTTTCTGTTCTTCATTTAAATTGAATGAGCATAGGATGTCTTCAACACTTACTAGCCAATTGTTTAATCTTTGCTCATAAGTATTACTCTCAATATTATTAGATTTGTTGGTTTCCTTACAATTTTGATGGATTTCAACTTCATTGTATTTACTGTAATAAAGGAAAATATGTGACAAGCAGTTGATATTTTATTTATATACGTGAGTATAATTTAACTATCTGGTTCAAGTGATGAAGATTTATATTTTCTGATTTCAATAAGGCATTTGCCATTTTAAATTCTCAATAATTATAATGTTTATTTAATAACCTGAGATTCTTTTTTATAGTAGTTATAGATTTGAATAGGCAAGCCATCAATGAATGAACTTGTTTTTCATTAAAATAATATTGGCACGTCAATTCAGAGATATCAGAATTCGGTTGAATGCCTAATGCTTCTAAAATATCCCGAACATCATTTAATTGAAAACTAGGCTTGGTGACTGGAATTTTTTGAGTGCTATCACCCAAACAATTTACATAGGAAGAAAATTCATGTAAATTGCCCAATAACGGTACCTAGACAAAAATAGTACTTTTAGATGAGATATAACATAATTAGATATATAATAATGTAAGTATGTGTAATTGCAAAATATCACAAAAAAATACAAAATGAAACCTACTTCTGTAATGAACACGGACAATGTGAACAAATTTTCTTGGTTCATCAGAAAATCAGCAACTAAAAGGTTAATGGCCTGAATCTTTGGGGAGGTGACATTTCTTTTGTTAGTGTTCCATGTAGGCCTGTCTTCTAAAGCAGAAATCATCTGTTTTCTTATATGTGCTCGCAGTTTGTTAATGATCCCTTTTTCTTCAAACCTTTAGAGGCAAAGAAATAAAAAACATGAAAATAAACTCACATACATGGCGATTTAGTGATAAAAATGGCATACCACGAGTAAAGTTTATTTTGAATGTCTGAATTGTCGGAGCCGGTCTTGTGAGAAGTTAACAAATCGTTTTTCCACTTATCAATGTCCATAGTGTGATAGAGTATGTTAGAAAAGTATAATAATAATAACAGTACCACTGCAAACTTGTAGAATATGTGTTTCTAAATTTAATTTCAATGTCTCGATCAGTGTAGTGCATATAGTTACATCATAAGACAGGAATTCCATATAATATATAAATTACTAGACAACTAGTACATTATAATGTTATGATACTCGATAGACATTATCCAACTTGGGCAATCAGCAAGGTTGCAAGAGTATTCTGTAACAAGCTTGTAAAGCTGGAACTTGTAAAGTTGTAAGTTGTAGAAACTATAAAAACGTAAACAAAAACATAATCGTAACGAAGCGCGGTTACCAATACACTGATAACAAAACGTTATCATAACTTACCAAAATTTACAAAAATGATGCACTATTACCAAAGCAGGACAGGATTTTTGGAGCGATGAATGTATTCGTTTTACTATGATGTTTAGAATCTGAGCGAAGAATGATAGATGTTTTGATTTTACAATAATATGTGTTTTTATTTTTATTTTATTTTTCGTCTATTAACATTTTTTCTACCAAAAAAATGTTCTATTTTCTTAATCAACATCTTTTTTGGTGGAAAAATGAATTTAGTTCTTACAGGAAGTTAAAATTAAAAATTCCCAGTAGTTTTCAAAAGTCGGGAAAACCGAAACGAATAACCATTAAAAGTATAATAATTTTTCTAAAAAAAAGTTAAAATTTCAACTAAATACGTAAAAATCACAAAAATAATAAATAATAAATAAATTTGCAGTTTTTTTTTTGATTTAGAAATTTTTAAAATTTTTGTTTTAATCTAAGAAATAAAAATTTCACACAAGATTCTCCATATGTTTTTCTACCTTTCACAAAAAAAAAAGTTTACCGAAAAATCAAACAATTTTTTTATGAGCGTTTGAATTTAGACATTGGATATTCACCCTTAAACTACAGATTTCTCAGGAAATGATTTTTTCATTTTATTATAATTCAAAAAGAAATAACCGTAGACATTTGAAATTTTCAACAAATGTTAAGATTTTCATTTTCTATACACCAAACATTTTTAAAAATATTTTGAATTAATTGTAGGCCTATGAAATTTTTGCTTTTTTTAAAATTTTTTTTCTGTAAATATCTATAATTCTTATCAATTTATGACAATACATTAATATTAAATAATAACAATCAACGTGAAATTATTAATAGATACTCATTTTGTCACACATTAATCTTTATTAAGTTACACTTACTATAGTATTATATAGTATTATTATTATAGTAACGAATTTCTGGGTAATAAATAATAACTGATAAATAATAATTAAAATAATTATTAGTGCCAACAACGCTGCTGACTGCTGAGTGTGCAGATGCCAAATCGGTGAGCCGTCCACGACGATACATCACAACGTGAAGGTAGGATAAATATAACAAAATCCGAAAAATTTTACTTATGTGACATATTTTATTATATACACACATTATAAAGTTCTGATAAAAAATAACGAGTAATTAAGTAATTTAACTACAAAAATGTAACTTAAATTACATAGAAATTAGTTATAATAAAATATAATTAAATTACTATCAAATTACTTAAAAAGTAACGATACTAACCAGACTCTAGTATCTAACCAGATAACTAAAACACGTTTCAAGATTTGTGGTTTATTATTTATCATATTATCATCGAATTATTTATTATGGCATAAATAATAATACATAATATTTAAAATGAGTTATTCGTTATTAAATATAATTTTAAATTACAAATATGATTGTACGGTCGATTGACTGCATGATATATTACCGTATAATGCATAATAAGTAAAGGAAAAAATACAATAACTAAATATTGCAGTCAAATAGTCTCTTAATACTCGACGCACGCAGAGGTCCCTGTAGCGCAGAGGATAGCGCGTTGGACTTCTAATCCAAAGGTCGTGGGTTCGATCCCCACCAGGGATGAACTTTTTACGATTTTTTCAGCTTTTTTTTTTAATTATATAGGTTTTAAAATTTTTATATTAGTTATATTGTATTAATTAATTACAGTTGTAAAAGTATGATATTAATAGTTTTCATGCACACAATAACTTATTTAAATAATAATATTTGTGATTGGTTCTCAAGTATTTTAGTACTGCAAGTGAATGTGGAACATAATATTATTATATATAAGTCATAGCCCACAGGTGTCAAACTTGGTAAATGACCATTTTCGGTGTAGTATCTAGGACAGGAGTATCAAAATTGTTTTGGACTTTATTATTCATATTCAGCATGACTTTTGTTACTTCTACCTTCGTTGAGGACGGTGGATGGTTTTTGTGTTTAATATTTGTCAATACATTTAAAATCAATTGATCAGTTGTTATACTACTTTTACATTTTTTCTTTTTTTTTTTCATACACTCCCATCCAATTTCATTGTTGGCAAGATTTTTTTGTTTTTTATATATAGTCTTTAAGAATAATTTTTAAACTTCTGTCTGTTTTAAGAATTCGTATTTTATTCATAACCACAAAGAAAAAAAAATTATAACAATTTTTATTTTAAAACGTTTCGAGTTATAACCACTAAGCCACTATACTAAATATACAACTACTTTGAACAATTTTGATATAAAATCTTTGCTTATGACGACGTAAAATTGTATAAGAATGTTATCTATTATTAGTTATTATTATTTATTTATTATTAATCTAAATTATTAGTTTTTGACAACCCAGCAATTGATTGAATTTTGGTAACAATTTTAGATTTTAATGTTACTAGTTATTATAGTATACTAGTACTACAAGTATTATATTTCATTTAAACAATTTTTTAAATAGTACAATTATTTTATTATTTTAAGTAGTTTAATTGATCAAAAATATACATATATCATCTATTATATTTATGAAAATATTTGGAAATAATAAACAATAGTCAAAAATATAATTTCATATTAAATAGTAAACTTAAAAAAAAAAAATGGGAAAAAATTTCCGCATCCAAAATATATCGTTGGGGAGGAGGGAACGTCCTACTACACCGAAAACAATTGGTGGGAAATGTCCACTATTCGTCAAACCTATAGCACGTAGGTTGAATTTTAACAACACAGAAATATTTTTATTTCATTGTTAAATATTGCAATTGTCGGACATTTCATTTTATAAAATAATATTATATTATAGGTCACATAGGCGTAGGGTGATCAAATATATTGTGAAGGGGGGCTGAATTTTGTGTGGATCATGGGGGCTTTGTGCTCCACACTCCCCTTTAACAATTAATGTTGATGAGTATGCCTTGGATTTTAAAACACAATAAATAACAAAAAAAAAAGATTAGAACTGCTTGAAAAAAAGCAAAAATAAAGCATACATATATTCATAAAAAAGCAAAAAAGAAACAAGTTATTTAAACTAGACCAATTTTTCTTCATCTTTGTCAAAGTTAAATTTGATTATTTTTCAGTTCATAAATATATGTACGAAGCGTAATTGTACTGTCTACGCAGCGAGACCGCCATCCCCCAACCAGGCATTATTATACATAAAATAAATATCACTCACATCGAAAACATTTTGCAAAAAACAATGAACTCGTAATGACCATGATGCCGTCATGCTAGGGATTAAATAAAAAATAATAATGTGCTAATATTCTTCACTAAAATGCTATAAATGTCTATAGGTAATAATACAAACTAAATTCTACTTAAATAGTAAAAACAGTAAAAAAAAAAATGTTACAACCATAAGATATTTGATTCATATTAATGTGTATAGTTGATTAAATCCAACCTTTTTTTGCCACCCCCTTCGTTAATGGCATCTGCATCCGCCCACAGTTATATTAAGTTTAAGTATAATATAATATAGTATTATGGAGTACTGAGTAATATTACAAAATATATTGATATTTTTTTTTAACACAATCGTAAAATTTAATCGCACAGCGTCCTAATCGTAAATAGAGCACTAAACTATAGGGTAACCACTGGCCATATGTCCAGACAGCTTGTTTATGACAAGATTGCCCCTATAAAGGTAGAACAAATAATTATCAAACCTGTAAAGACAAATAGATATTGTATTCCATGTCAAGAACGAGTGATAAATATATTATGAATAGGTTCAAATCAATCCATGGCTGACTGGTAGTGCAGACCTGCGGTTATAGAATTATAGAAATTAATACGAATATGATGGTCAAAAAAATATAATTAGATTTTTATAAATATAATATTCAGATATTCGATCGTTGCGTTATGTACACAGCTGCTGTGGTGTAAATAGTGTATAATATTACACATTCATTAGATACCAGATTTTATAGCACATCGTTTAATTTATTAGTTATATAGGTACAGTTTGTACTTTAAAATATTTTTTCGCGAATCAAAATAAATTTTATAGGTACTATAATCCCGAAGATAGTCGTCGAAATTCAATACCTACCCTAACGCGTTCTGATTTTTATCGCAATAAGCTGCGGGAAATATTATATATAAATCCATATATATTAAATATCATACATAGCTACACCCTAAAAATATATATCATTGTTTTGAAACGAAATGGCTACTCAGATAGAAGAAACTCTGAAAAGAATTCAAACCAGTGACGGTGTCATCGGCTTCGTAATAATAAACAGCGCGGGTATGCTATCTGAGGACTACGGGGCTGTTGTCGACATGTACCCGGAACACATGTGTAACTATTAACTGTACATAATATTTCGTTTTGCAGGCATCCCGGTTAAATCCAACATGGATAATTCAATGTCCGTCCAGTACGCCGGATTAGTGCAGCAGCTAATCGCAACATCACAGGTTGTGGTAAAAAAAAACGACCCGACCGATAAATTGACGTACATTCGGTTGCGTACCAAACATAATGAGATCATAGTCATACCAGGTGAATTGTTTATAGTACAGTTCAGGACTTGTCCATCGGTTAATTCTTTGATCTGGTCTATTAAAATTACCAATGGCCTAGGCAACTGTCAGCTAAAATATATTTATTAATAATAATTATTATAAAACACTCAGTAGACATATTAATTTTAAAAATTTCTCAGAGTTTTTTCCCAGGCTGTCCGCCGCCTTTACTGGTATATACACATTAAGCGATCCAGGGGAGAGGCTAAAAGTCTTAAGCCTCCTCTCCTTTCGAAATTTTATATTTTATATTTATTTATTCATATAATAAATAAATCTAGGTCAAATTATCCAAACTAAAATATATACCTTAATTAACTTAAATTATTTATAAGTAATAATTGTTGGATTATATTGACTTTTTGTTGAAAGCTAATAAAAAAAAATAATAATATTATTATCAAAGCTTACCAAGCTCAGCTAATTTGTAATACAGTAGGTTGAATTAATTTTACAAGCTAATTTTATAATTTAATAGGAAATAGTGTTATCTACTAATCTCCATACTTAAATCATTATTTATTATTAATAAAAAAATTTTTTCTACATATTTTAATTTGGATATTTTGACAGATTACCTACCATAATAGTTAAATAATTAAATAGTTCATATATCTTATAATCTGTAAATTAAAAATATAAATAAAAATGCTAAGATTGTCATCAAATCTATTATTTAGATACTAAACTGATAGTTGCATTTTTTCTGAAAAAATGTAGCCATACTATTTCAAATTTCTAGATTCATGTATGCAGGTATACATCCTAATCCTAAATACTGTTTACACATTCTATATAACTTTAAATAGTTTAATGTTATATTCTTATAATCTATTTTTACTAAATAAATGTAATTACATATTATAACGATTATTGTCAATTATAAAATGTATTCATGAAATGCTTTTAAAAAATAATAATTCTTAGGTATTGCAATTAATTTATTACAATAATTAAGTCATAAAAATATAATTATAAAAATATTTTTAGTCTTTATGTCAATTTAGTTTATGTACATAATATATAATCATCTTTGATATTACATGAGCATGAGATTAAAAGGTATATAATATAATAATGTACATAACTATTATTTTGTTACAGATAAACATTATACCATGGTAGTAATTCAAAAACCGACTGGCTCTAGATCACCTTTGTAAAATTTGTTAAAAAATTTACTATATTAATGTTTATAATAAATTATGTATATAATTAAACAATTTAAAAATGTTTGAAATAGTTTTCATTAATTTAATGTAAAAAATATACATTGTAGTTTAATTTATCAATAGACATATCATTTAATTTCTCTATTTCGATGATGATTTTACTCCAGAATGTCTGCATAAGAAGTATTCACATTATTAGTATCCCTATATGGTTCAGAGATATCCTTTTTGTAAGTGGTATGAGGATGGAAAAATTTGTAATATATCACCATAAACAAAATTCCAACAAAAAATGGTGCTATCGAACCTATCATCAGTGGATAGTAATACCATTGGTTTTGATCAACACTAGTGATAGCCCAAATAGTGACTGCAGCTATATTTTCTACTAAGAATACTCCATAATACCCTAAATAACGATTTTTTGAATTCCCTTGTCCTTCACTGGGTGATAAATAAGTAAATATGTACACAAGACCGAGTATTGTTGAAAAAAAAAATCTCATGATTCTACTTTCTTCAGATTGGTTGGATGGCATACAAAATGTTACGTTTTGATATTTGAAAATCCACAATGTCATAAAGAGCCAATGTACCATACAAAAAATACCAGTAGACTGTGGCCACACTATAGCGGCTAAACTAATAGACAAAATTCGGGACACTGAAAAAATAAAAATATGTTGCAGATAAAAAAGTATTTCTATATATTTTTGATAAAAAAATTTCATAATGTATTTAATAGCATTATGATATTTTAAACCATTGTAATTGGAATATTAGTTGAAAACTGGTTTTCGAGTTATTACTACTAAATATTTTTTATATTTAAAATACATGTTAAACTACCTGTAATCATTATGTGCCATAAAAACTGTAACACTGTTCCTGTATTGCCAATGTTTTTTCTGTTTTCATAAGCAATTCTTACATTTTTATGATATGAAGCCATAGCCCAAGCAATACCTATGGTTGAACTTGCAATAGATGCAGACTGATGAACAACTGAAATTATTAATACATAGTTATAAATTATAATAATAATAAATTTACTACTTATCATAATTTACCTACCTATTATAAACTTATACTAATATACACAATCAATGCCATTATATATATACTAAAATAATTCAAATAAAGACAAGAAATATAAACCATTACACAATAATTCAGCATTTTAGAGTAAATTTAAATTATAGCTAAATAATTTACTTTTAAAAGATATTAATTTCTAAATAATAAGTTTTTAGATTAAATATTTAATAAATTACAAATAATAACATTACTTTGAAAAGTAGAACCCTGTTTTTTCTCAGCCAAAACGATGCATATTTGTAATATTTGTTGAGGGACAGCTTCTAAAAAACATTCAAAGATTCGTAACAATGACACATAGGAGTCTTCTTTAGCCATTAAAGAATAGTAGTTCTTCTGATCATCATAATTTCCTTTATGAGCAGCTCTTCGAGACTTTAGTGCATATTTCAATACATCATAATACCTATATATACCAATACCAAACTACATTACAAGGTAATAAAAAGCCTTAAAATAAATAGTTTTATCATCTATCACTCAGATAATTGTTATTGTTAATTATAATAATTAAAACATATACTTAGATACAAACAAATAAATTGTGTTCATGATTAACATACCTTAATACAGGAGCCATTTGGAGTATCAATAGGAATGGTAATAATAATCGATTTGTAAGCAATTTTTGAGTAACCCTTTGCACATCTTCTTGAAGAGAATAACTATAAAATAAAATCAATAAAATTATTTATTTTTTAGTTCAAACGCTGTTCTAACATTTTTAAACTCATATAAGTATTTATTATAGAAGGAACTGCTATAAAAATAATTGTCAACACAAAATAAGTAAGTTTTTCATATCTGTAATACTGATAGGCAACATTGTAATCAATGCAAACGTCAATAACATGGCTAACAATAGCTAAGATCAACGCAATTAAATCCCAATAGGAAATACTCAGATCTCTAGGGAGTTCATCCGGCTCATCCAAACCAGATTTAGATCTATGACTGTCAATTCTGTGAACCAGATGTTTTGTAGTCCTAGTGTCATCTTGATTTTGGTTCATTATATTGTTTCTTTAAATCAAAAAGACTCCAATCATGAAGTTCCTGGCACATCACTAAAAGTGAACAATTTTAAATATTTAAGTAAGCATTATTTAAATAAACAGTTTGGGACTATATGGTATAGTAGTTAGTTTTTAATACTTAATAGCTACTACTTAGCGTTGAGTGCTTACCTATTAGCTATTCAATGTTAAATCTAATATAATATATTTTAATAAAATATTATTGTATAAAAAAAATAAATTATAAAAATTAAAATCGTTTTAATGATAACAATTAAGTACAGAGTAGTGATATATGATAACTGATAAAGGATTATTGCCAAAGTAAGGCACTGTAGAGATGTATATATATATAAAAATAATATAATATTATAATAATTATAATAATAATATCTATATATATATACTATATCTATATAGGGCCCTAGCCAAAGTGCAATTATGTCCGCGGTGCTCAATGTCTATTTATATTAACCTTGCGTGGTATCAACAGAGATTCCATGACGTTTTTTTTTCACAATAATATGTACCCAAATACTTATAGTTCTATGGATGCTCCTAGCCTGTAGACCATCAGCTACCAAGGTCTTTAAAGATTATTATGAGATTCTATATAGATCTTGATCGACTACATCTACGGATATATCATTGTCCGTGTATTATTCAGATAGAGAGCCTAGGTAATCTAGGAAACCATACAATAAACGGTTCAATTTGATAATACTAAAATTCAAAAGATCGGCAACGCCAACTCCCTCCTCTTTTTTTGCAAAAAAAGCTAGCTAAATAAATCTCAGTCTGAGAAGGTTAATTTTAAGTTCTTGGATAATATACTACAAAACTAGTATATAGATCTAAGGTCAACCTATGGAAGTAGTGTGAAAGCTATATAGTGATGATATGGTCCTGAACATTACGAAGATTTTTTTCTTACCAAGGTATTCGAAATTGTAAGCATTACAATGAAAAAAATATTTAAATATTAACGAGGGAATATCAGACATGCCAGTCAGACAATCAGTGGCATGGCCAAGCGAGTTTTATTGGGGCGGCTGTCTTCAAGTAATTTAGGGTGTGTTAGGTAGCTGGGAAGATATTAATTAGTATTAACTTATTTATTTGGTTTGGGTTGGTGGGTGGAACATTAATTGTGTTATATAACTTACCTCTACACAATTCAAAGTTTGCCATACTGCCAAACACAGTATTAGCTACTGGCTAATTATAATAAAAACGAGGATTGCCACATGCATACATTTTAATTTGGCTGATCACAAAACACACCAGATCAAATTGATCAGGTCATCTCAGCAGAAATACCAGATGCCAACAGCGATCCGAATTTATTTGAAGTCGTCATAAAAAACATGATTCATGGCCCATGTAATGCACCTAACAACAATTCACCATACATGTGGGATGGTAAATGCACAAAACGATACCCAAGAGCTTTAGTTCCCTAAGTATGAATCGGGACACCGTAGAGACCACACGTATTTACGCGAACCGCCTTTAATAGCTCCCAATAGCAGTGTCAAAACTGCTGGATACGACAAAGCGGCATACATACAACATTACACTAAATATAAAGTCTAATTACACACAACTGTATAGTATAAACCAACACGCATGGGCAAATCCCGTTATTATAAATTCGTTATATAACTAACATAAATAAAATAAGTTTAAACTCAAATACTTCCGATAAACCAAATAATCGTAACAAAAATAAAGTCCCATCTCTCATCATTAACAAATCCAAACTTCTTTCAAACAATGAAGACTCGAAATCTCCGTCCTCAAACTCCGACAACAGGTTTAGATCATCGAGAAAAACAACCAAAGCACAAGATCATTTCAATACCAAAACAACACACCTAATCGATAATCTGCATTAGATTTTATGGAAACAGGCCAAACAGTTACACCTTAAAATACATCCGACACAATCGACTCATAGACTAATGATCATCAAAATATAAACCCAAACAACAGTCATATACAAATACAATCTACTGATAACCTCCTGAAAATACCACCACAATTCGAAATTAACATATCTGAATTTACGCAGTTTCTCCAACTGATATTTACAGTAATTCATAATGACTTTTCTACCACAGCTAAAATAAATAACGTGGAAAATGCTCAGAATTGGGTATTTCCCAAATATCTGAAAAATAGCTATAATTATTCCGATTCACAAACCTAGGAAAAATAAAAACTTACCATCAAGCTATAGACCAATAAGCTTACTCCCTACCTTCTACAAAATACTAGAACGAATAATGCTCCACAAAATGAAATCCTACCTAAAAATCATTCCATTCCATAAATTTGTTTTTAAACTTCTACACTCTACATGCCACCAACTTCAAAGAATATCGGAAATATTAGTAAAGGGATTTGAAAAAAAAGAATACATTTCCACGGTTTTCCTTGATGTCGCACAGGCCTTTGACAAAGTCTGACATCAAGGCCTTCTGCAAAAACTAATTAAACTGAATCTTTCAACCTATCATTATAATATAACCTGATCATGCATCACAAACCGCTCCTTTCAAGTTCGAATAGGTACTGAAACACCCAAAATATACCTAGTAAAAGCTGGAATCCCACAAGGATCGGTTCTAGGACCCATACTGTTCAATATTTTTTGTTATGATATCCCAAAGCCACAAAAATGTCAATTAGCAATATACACAGACGATATTGCTATCATAACGGAAAATAAAAATCTTAAAACCTCAATCATGGACCTACAAAGGTCACTAGACCAAATATCAGACGAAAATGCGAAATGGAAACTAAAATTAAATCCCGCTAAAAGTGAAGCAAAGATTTTCATCATAAAATGATGTACAAATCTAACAGAGATAAAAATAAATAACCAAACCATAATATGGAACAACAAGGATCAGACAATCAAATATCTTGGAGTTTTTTTTGATGAAAAATTAACCTAGAAAACATATATAAACAAGAAACTAAACCAAGCCTACACTAGGATGAGACTACTATACCTCCTAATTAATTATAGCTACACTACAGATCAAATGTTCACGTTTAATGTATACATAAATTATAAGACCGTTAATAATATACACATGCTCCGTATGAGCTGCTGTCTCCCAAACAAAAATGAAAAAACTTCAGACAATACAGAACAAATTCCTCAGGATAGCCCTTAAATCACCATGGTCATGCGCAACAAACAGCTCCATAATAACACTGGAATTCCCTACCTAGATAAATGGATCCAAGACCAATTAAAAAAATTCAACTAACTAAACTCAGTCGAAGGAGCCGTTCACTATGAAATTGGTAGACGAACAAAAAACCCCAGACTGAAACCTCGTCTCCCACAAGATATCTTCCTATCTCAAAAACCAACATTAGGATCATCTGAATTCGAATCCGAATAAACTTAAACACACACTCATTACTATAAAATTATAGTTTATATTTATTTTTATTTCTTATCGTATTTTATATTCCATATTTATAACATATTTTAATATTAAATTACATAGGTATGATACATAAGGCATTTTCAGATTATTTATTATCGTGTACTATCTTTATATTCAAAAATAACATTTTTAAAGTAAACCACAATTGTAAACTTTAACTTTATTGTTAAAAACCTTGTAAAAACAAAAGATTTGTTGAAACAAAAAAATTAATAAATGAAAAAAAAAGAAAAGCTTTAGTTCCCGAAATGATCACTGTAAATAACGGATATCTACTCTATCGTCGACGATCAACTGAAAATAGCGGCAAATCAATCATTGCAGAACAATGATGTTAAAGTCGATAATCGTTGGGTTGTACTGTATTCACCGTTATTTTCGAAGACGTTCGAAGTACATATCGAGTATTGCAATTCTGTGAAATCGATCAAGTACATTTGCAAATAATATGTCAACAAAGGAAGCGATATGGTAATTTTTGGTGTGAAAAATACATTTGAATCTATAGATGAAATCAACCAATATCAACTAGGATGATACATCAGTAGTAATGAAACACTATGGCACATTTTATCATTTCCAATCCATAAACAACATCCAACAGTTGTTCATTTGGCAGTGCACCTTGAAAATGGCCAGCGCGTGTATTTCACAGCAAAAAATGTACATGCAAGAGCACTGTCACCACCATCAATAACGTTAACTGAATTTTTTTCATTGTGCAGCGTAGCTATGTTTGCAAAAATGCTACTTTACTCTGAAGTTCTAGCATATTACATATGGAACACATCAGCGAAAAAGTTTCAACGCTACAAATAAGGCAAAGCAGTTGAATCCCAAATTATATTTGACTGATGCGTTAGGCCATTTATACACAGTTCACCTAAACAATGCAGATTGATTTTACTAGCGATTACTGTTAATCAATGTACGTGAACCGACATCGTTCGAAGAATTAAGAACAGTGAACAGTCAAATTTGTGCCACATCATGAAGCTTGCTAGAAATTCAATCTTTTTGAAAATGATGCACATCGGGACACTTCACTCGCTGATGCATCGAATACTGCTCAACCACAACAAATACGCACTTTATTTGCGATAATATTGACTACGTAATTTCCATCAAATCCAAAAAATCTGTGGAAAAAATACAAAGACTACATAAGCGAAGACATTTTGCATCGTTTGCGTACAACGAATCAAAATCAAGACATTCGATTTTCACTAAACATGTATGATGAGGCATTGGTTGCGATTGAAGACACGTGCTTGGAAATTGTTAACAACCATTGATACAACTAGGAATGTTCGCGTCGAATCGATCCGCCAACAGCTTTTTCTATTGTGATTTACGGTAAAAACCACAGTTTGGCGTGGACGAATTTGATAGATATGTTCAAATGAATCTTTCGAATTTGGTTCCAGAACAACGTATAGCGTATGACAGAATTATGCATACTATCATAAGCAAAAGCGGTGGATTATATTTCCTGGATGCACCGGGAGGTACAGGCAAAAATTTTCTCATTTCACTTATTTTGGCAATCATACGATCACGAAATGATACTGCACTGGCATCATCAAGAATTGCAGCAACTCTTCTGAATGGTGATTGAAGGGCGCTGTTCTACGCCGTTATAACTTCTGTGAGTTTTGGCGGTTGGCTATAAAGACTTGCGGATATCGGACATTGGGTTATCCAAATGATTTCGCAGAAATAGTTTAGGTGTGTGAATAAAACATATAAAGATATATATTAACACGTATCAACGTAGTAGCGTAATAATACAAAAAAATAATAATAATTTAAGCGGGCGCCTTCAAATTTGTAATTAATAATAATAATAATAATGAAAATAATTTAAGAAACAAAAATACAAAGATTCAGGCCACAATGCCGGGTAACAAATATAATTATATAATGGTCAACAAACGATAACCTGACGGCATCTGTGCCGTGAATTGTGAAGATGCAGTCACCACTCCAACACCGAAACACCAGGCCTCCTCGATCACGGGGCTGGAACTTGATCACTGGGCACCTGGACTACTGTATTCGGATCTTATTTCGCAACACTAGCCGCACATCAAACCATGACTGTCTCGTAGTTTCCGACGATTGATGAAATGCTTCAGGGTAATCGGCTCGACGACTTAACCACGATTGCGTCGATACAATTCACATGTGATTTTGTTCGGCACTGGAGCCTATGACGACTTAACAGAACTGCGTCGTTCGTAAGTCGAAAACGCGAATTTTGTGGCTCACACGACACGTGTGGCAGCTACAGGCGGACAGAGACAACAGTCGAAAATCGTGGTGCGGCGAGATGGACCGGTTTCCAATTGGCTTGTTCGAACAGACACATTCAGCACTGAAATTGCCGTTGAACATGTAAATCATCGAAATACCAACATGCAATATCATCAAAAAATCAGAAACAAAAAAAGCATTGGAAGCACTTGATCGTACACTAAAAAGAGGAAATCAAGAACTATTCGGAGGCGCACTCATTGTCTGGTGATTTTTGACAAACTCTACCAGTTATACCACGTTCAACACCAGTTGATGAGTTCAATGAATGTCTCAAATCATCAGTTTTGTGGCAACACGTATATAAATTGAACTCGAAGATTAATTTGCGTGTACAACTATGAAATCATGCATTAGCCGATGGTCTTGCAAAGCAATTATTGAACACGGGGAATGGGAAAATAGCAATCAATAAATCAACACAATGCATGACATTGCCAACAAATTTCTGTAAAATCACAGTAACCACTGATGAGTTAATTGACAAAATTTTATCAAATATAGCATAAAATTTCAAAAATCATCAGTGGCTCAGTGCAAGGGCTATATTAGCAGCCAAAAACAACGATGTAAATACAATCAATTTCAGTATTCAAAACGGAATCCCAGGCGACACGACAGCTTACAAGTTCATCGATACTGTAACAAATCCAGACAAAGTTGTCTGAATTCATAAATTCACATGATTTACCAGGTATGCCACTGCATGTTCTAACATTGAAATGTGGAATGCCTTCATTATTATACGAAACATCAACCCACCACGACGCTATAATGGTAGGTACTAGGATTTCGGTGAAAAACCTGATGAACAACATTATTGAAGCTACAATTTTAAATAGAAAATTTAAAGGCTAAGATATACCGTTGCCACACATCCCAATGATTCCAACAGATGTGCCATTCGAATTTAAACTTTGCAATTTCCGGTGCGACTCGCCTTTGCAATGATCATCAACAAAGCACAAGAATAATGGCTACAAGTGTGTAAATTGAATTTAGAAAATCTATGCTTCTCACATGGACAGCTGTATGTGACCTGCTCACGCTTTGGAAAACCTGATTTATTTGTGTACGCACCAGAAGAAAAAACAAAAAATATTGTGTATCCAAAACCATTTCAAAAAATAGTATTCATTCGAAAATATGAATTGTCAGACTTTTCTCAATAAAACGAATAAAAATACGTAATGATCTAAAATAAATTGAATATTGTTGTAATGATATTACTTGGTATATTTTAACCGTTATACTATAGAGTAAAACATATTATTCATATAGAATTGGCATTATTATTTTTTTTTTAATGGGCGACGAAGTGAATGGGATCAGCTAGTATATTATAAAGAATACTATAAAAGAATGCTATAACTTCTATTTTATAATTTATTTTTTGTATTACGACTATGCATTTTAAATATTATTATAATTTCAAATAGTTATACTACACTTAGTAAAGTAATGGTGTTTACTGACTGTTTTATTAGGAAATTGTTATTAATATTTTTTTTTTTCAGTGCAATTGTATTATGCCATTAAGGTAATGTGTTAATTTGAGTAAGGGTTCTGTTTATTTGAACTAATTATTATAGTGGCGTCCTAAATTTGGGTTTTTTGAGGCAATTGACAAAAAAAAATGGGTGTGTTGATACTACCGGGTAATGGATTTGGAACGAAAAAAAATAATATTTATACTATTAAGAAACAAAAAGAAAAATGTAGACTAAAAGCTGTGGATGGATGATTAAATGGTATAGTTTGCTTCAGATTTGAAAATAGTTCAACATGCCACTGTAGCATTATGTTAACAAAAGTAGACATGTTTACTTTATATAAATTGTTAAACAGTAATACAGTATTCACTATTTAACTATAGTTGTGTACTTGTGTAACTAAGCAAGAGATTATTGGGCTAAAAATTTTATATTTGATGGCCCGTCATTATTATAGTACGTTTTTTTTTTTGAATGGGAAAAACCATTTAACTGTTCTTTACAGTTTTTATAATCAATGGTTATTACCTATTTATTTATATAGCCTAAATAGTATATAATAGGCTTCTAAAACTTCTCTCTATAATCGATATTGACTTATTGTACTTGTATTGTCTTCAGTACTATTGTTATAATTTTATAAATAATAACAATAGTACTGAAGATATAAACAGTATGATAGATTCAATGTGTTATTTGGCTCAGTAAGAATTGGTAAACCATGACAATGTAATGCATTTTTATAAAATACAAAACAGTTCAAAAATACTAAACTTACATAAGTATGATTATTTTTATAAGCATTTAAAATTCAAATTTTGGCAAAATTTATAAAAATCACGAAAATTTGCAAGTTATTTTGGAGTTAAAAATTTATAGAATGTTAAATTTTTATAGCTAAAGATTGAAAATTTAAAACAAGATTTCTCATAAATAGTTTATACTGATACTGTAACCAAAATATCTAAAAAATATGTAAACAGTTTTTTTATAGAAATTTTAAGTTTAAATTTGTTTGAAATTATATATTTAATCATAGAATAACAATTTTAGTTGTTTTGTTGTAATTTTAAAATATTTTTTGTGAATTCTTAAAGCTTTTAAAGTATACTATTATATTTTATACACACAATGGTATTTTCAATGCAATGTTTTTGGAAAAAAATAATTTATCATAAAATATATTAAGTAATATAATAATATAGACCTGACTACTTAAAGAATTGTTTTTTGTATACAATGATATATCATTTTCCTTTTTTTCTTAAATTATTTTAAATACTATTGGAAATTTTAAATTTTACTATAATTGTGTAAATTATCATAGAAAAAAATATATTGTATAATTAATACATTTGGTATTTAAAAAGAAATCAAAAATTTTAAATCTGACAATATTGATATTGTTCTTAATTTTTTTTCTCAAAATAATAATTTAATAATTCCTAGGTTACTAGAATGTTCTATACTACAAATAAATAAATTATAGAAATTAAGAAGCTAATATATTTAATTTTTAAATTTTTTTTTTATGAAATGTATGTAAATAAAACTATAAAATTAACATAAAATTATATTAAATACAATAAAATACAAAATTAAAATTAAGTTGTATATAATTTAAATTTTAATAATTTTCTCTATTTAAAATATTTTCAATATTTTATTCATCTATTGCGAGTTTCCAGTTAAAATACCTCTTGCAACTTTATTGAAATTCCTGTAAGAAAAATATTATTAATTTTGTTTTATATAATTAAATAAGTTTTCACTATCAATTTTTGATTGAAACAAACTAAAAATCAAAACTAGTCATTAAAATATATATTATGTTAACATAGTGTTCCACAAGGATTGTCCATTGTGATTCTTCTGGAATTACGGAGATAATATCAAAATACTGTTTTTTTTTTTTACAAAATTCACTGGAACAAAGACTAAAAATATTTTTTATTAAATTAAAGAGTTTGGTAAAAAAATTAAGATTTTTTTTTACTTTGTTATTAAAAAAAAATTGATGATAGCCATTTTTTAATTAGTTTTTTTTAATTTTGACATTTTAACATTTTATTTTTATTAATCTCATGATTTTTAATAATTTTTTGTTTTGAGAAAAATTGTGTATTATTTAATACCATAGTTCATTATTTAATGTTTTGTATTGTCTTGTTTTGTTTACTGATAAGACTTATTTAATTAATTATTGTTGTTCTACAAAGAATAAATCTTTAAACTAAAAAAAATATTAAAAATCATGAGGTTAATGAAAATAAAATGCCAAAACGTCAGTTTTAGAAAAATAAAATCTACAAAATAGATAACTTCAATTTTTTTTGAAAATTATTAGTTATTTTTTTAAACTTTTTATTAAAAGATTAAATTTAATTAAAATATAAAATATTTGTAGTCTGTGTTTCAGTGAATCTTATTAAAAAAAAAAACAGAATTATTATATCTCCATTATTTCAGGAGATATTGCAGTGGGTAAATTCTCATCATCCATTCTGTATATATATTAAACAGGATAATTTTTTCAATAGTAAAAACTCATTTAGTATCTAAAAGTAATATTAAGTATTGTAAAAAAATATTTTCAAAAAGCTTTAAATCGTCCAGTTAACATTTATTTTTTTATATTATATATTGTATAAATACTAACTCAGATGTAATATAATCTCCAGGAATGTAAAATGGATTACACATTAAATCAGTATAAGCTGTATGCAATTTTCGGAACATCTGAAAATGATATAATATACAGTATTAAAAATTGTAATAAAATAAATAAAGAATTAAAATTTTGTTAGAATAAAATATGGAATAATCTAGAAAACTATTATTAACTTACAAAACGTATTTCATTATCTCTTAGTAACAAATTACTAGAGTCTATCACAACAAAAAATTTTACTTTAGTATTTGTTACATATCCATATCTAATTAATAATTGTTAAAGAAAATTGACAATGATAATATATAAAAAATTGATTTACTATTCATATATTTTGAAAAATAAACTATATTCTTTAAAAAAAAATTAAATCGGAATAGTTTTTTTTTATACAAATTTAGATACTGGTTTGTTATTGCCAATTGTATGGACATTTTATTGCCCTATCCTTCTGGTTTGCTATCACTTTGCCACTTATATAAATTATATTTGTTATATCGTGTACAATTCTCATCCAAAACTAATTTATATAATTAGACAATAATTATCTTTGTCAGCTGTATAGCTAATGTTAATTTTTAACAAGGGTTTTAATATAATTAAGTGAATCGTGGATACAATTATGTAGAGCCTAACTTGAAAAACTTTTTGATAATAATTTTAAATTATTCAAAAATAAATACTATTTATTGAGCTAACCAACTTAAATCAACTTGATAATCCGTGGTATTTTCTGATATAATTTAATTACATATAACAATTGTTTGTCAATATTATGCTTTTCAAATAAATATAGTTTAAAAAAATAAACATTTTCTATTTTTCAAAATCAATTATTATAGCAGAACTTCTAATGTAAAAATGAGATTTTTTTCTATCACTTTCAAATTCAGTATTTAAAAAGAATATAAAAATGAACAAGAAATCTTATCCACATTTATGCCTATGATCTTTTGATAAAACATTTGGAAAAGTAAAGGATACACTTTATGATCTTCTGTAGAGTACAATAGTCCTAAATACAGATCTCGCATATCCTTTTTACCAGTTTTCAATTTTTCTTCCACAAAATCAATTGATGAATGTATTTCATATTGAATTTGTAGTTCGTCTTCTGGATTTAATGAAGTTACATATTTTGGCGCATTCTGAAATGGAACATAATATTTATATTAACATCTTATTAATTATGCTATTATGTTTTGAAATTAAATATTGATACCAATTTCATATTCTACATTTTTAACATATTCAAGATAATTTGTTCTACAATAGGATAGATGTGATCAATAAAACATTAATGCCGGGTTGCATAATAAAATTGATTAATTTAATAGACCAATTTGGGCCACTAAATCATGTTTAAGGACTGTTTTTAGAAACATTTAGTGACTGTTTATGCAACTCAACATAAATATTTAAACTTAACTTAAGTATCTTGGACAAAGAAATCAATTGCATAATTTTGAAGAAAACAAAATCTGTGATGCATAATTTTTCTTACCTCTTTGCTAACTACAGCCACACACAACGCCATAATCAATCATAAATAAAAATACAAGAATATCTTTAAGCACATAAACTAATGCAAGTGGATTTATTTAAATGATTTTATATTTTCACGGGATAGGATTACGAATTAAATGAGTCGAAAAATGTAAACGTAAACTCAAAGTTAAAAGTTGAGAAATAATAAATATATTATTTACTATTTAGTGAATAATAGTGATTATTACTACTCAGTTGTCCATAATTTATACATTATACTCTGACCACGGAATAGATTAAATTTTAATAACTCTATTTATTTTTTTGTCGTTTTTATTCTATATTCAACACTCAGCATTCAGCAAACAATTACCACTACTCCGCAACTATTGTACTCTAAAGACAAATTCTCTATAAGCATATTTTAATGTGCTTGAAGTCTGATATCTAAGCATGTCTAGCACGCTTATCAAATTGGTATTTAGTATTATCACAGAATAATAAATAGGTTATGCCAAAGAGAAAATATTTGACTCTTACAAATTGTGGTATAACTGGTACGGTAAATATGATGTACTCACGATTTAAGATATTATTATTGTGTTTCTAGTATAGGATATCACCAGATTGTTCCGTAATATCACGGATTATAATTCCCTTATTACCATAGAAATATAGTTTTCTTAATTTTTACATAAATATAAACATAACAAAATGTAATATAAATTTATATTTTTAAATTGTATATTTATGTTTATTATGACATGACTGTAATAAATACAAATAATATTAAAAATTATTGTAAAATTATTGTGAAATTATTATCGACTATAAGCTATAAAGTGTTTATTGTTCCAGGTGAATTTTCGCGCGGGCGCAATCCTTGTTTTTGTTTTGATAAAATGTATTATTATTTGTTTTTTTTTATTTTTTTATTACGAGTTGTAGTAATTTGGTGTCTTCGAAGAACTGAGTTTCCATTCTATGAAGTGGAATGTGGATTGTGAATTCACTAATTCGTTTGTAGATTAATTGTAGTTAGTAATCCGTCTGACTGTGGTTGGTATGCAGAGTATCAAAATGTTGTAAAACTAATCGCCTCGTTGTTCCACGGGAACGAAAACAAACGGAATGAAGACCAAAATTAGAAGACACTCGTATCATACTTTCGCTACCATCGTACGATAATGCATAGTCAAGTTTTAAATATATTAGTTACTCGGTCCAATATATTAACACAGACATATAAACTCCCAGTTTCGAGTTTATTGTGAGTATATGCTAGATAAATGTATTTAAATATAAACATAATACAGCCTATAGCGGCTTTAGGTACATTAACTGAAATAAATGTCTACTAATTGCTATGTGTGCTATTTGACACTGTATACAGTTGGTATAATGAACATTTTGCTTAGGTATAGTAATTGGATTACAAACTCTTTTTGTTAATTTTCACCAACTGTGTACATGTACAAATATACAAATACAAATAACAACATTTAAATAAATACTATATTCATATTAAAATTAATATTCAAAATAATAAGTCTTTACTAATAATCTTCTGATGGTTGTTTGACCCAAAATCCGTGCGCTGCATATGATTCATCGTTTTCTATTATGTCGGGTCCCCTATAGACTTTTATTTGAACTCTCCCCGGTTCATCTAATAAAATATTAAAACACAGTCACTAGGTAATCTCTAATATTATATTTTGTTCTAAAGGGATATGTAGGTACAATTTATTGAAAAAAATAACTATAAATATAGGATATAGATTTATGGTATAATAGAATAAAACATTATTGGGGTTGCATAAGCAAGAAGTCATTAATATAGGTTGGTAAAAAATATTTATAATTTTAATTTTGGTAGTGTATATAATAATAAAGTTATAAAGTGTATGTAACTAACTTCATCAATTTGATTATATTATATTATATTTTAGTTTCAAAATTTATTTGTGTATAAGTTGGTAAGCACATATTTGTATTAAGTGGTAACATAGGTGGTAATCGGGGGGAGGCTGAGGGGACTAAGAGCCCCTAGAAGTTTAAAGAATAGGTCTTGGCCCTCAATATTATACAAGTGTTTAGAATACTTTTAAAATGTTTAAGATAAGGCACCTAATTATTTTTGTACTTTATTATGGTTAAATTGTTTAGTATGTTAAACTTTGTAAATTTTCTTGAAGTTAATAATTGCGAACGGCTCTAGTACAGAAGCATCTATAGGTGTAATGAGTAAATAATACTCAGCTTCTCCAGTAATTTCACCAAATTTCGCTTATGAGTGCTGGTACAAACTATTTTGTTCAACTAGGTATGCAAAATTAAAAAAAATACTGTATATCCCAGTCTTTATACCTATATTTTTGTATTAAACATTATATTCAAACTAAACAGATTCAGGCATTTCTAATTTTCACCATGTGCATATACATCATTACAATACCATCTATATTTTTTAATATATGTAAATGCATACAATTAACTCGTCATATTGCCACAGAATTTTTACTTTAACTAAAAATTTGATGAAAATTGCTATAATGATACCTATATACTACATTACATTTATAAATCTTCATTTGTAAAAAAATTAAACTGACTAAATGAACAAAATATAGAATATTTTCCTATAAATTTAGAATTGATAAAATCCCATTTTATTAGCATGTCGACTATGGGTACTACCTAGTCTAGCCCGGGCGTATAAAAATTTTATAGTCCCATCACTTAGGTTTGTTAACTTACCATCCCATCCATAATAATTATTTTATTTTATTTATTTATAATTATTATTAAACAAATTACTATAATTCTTATTATTATTCAAATGACTAATTTATATTAATATACTTATCATTATTTATTACCTATATACACTGTTATTGAAATATATCAGTATTTTAAAAATTAATTATTGCCATTAATATTCTATTTGTTGTTATTAATATATTTTTTTTTTTATATGTTTTTTTCCAATATATTTATTGTAATAAAATAAAACTAATTAAATTGTTATAATGGATGGCAGCAAGATAACAAATTTGAATGGCAGAGCTATAAAGTTTTTACATATCTGAACGCTGATATAACAAACCAATACCTGAATATGTACATGTTTTTTATCGTTCTTACTTCAGTGAGTACATATAATAATTAATTGTGACTTGGTGTGGTGCGGTCGTATGCTTAACTGCGGAAACGCTCCGAGTGTACGTATCAGCCGGTGTTGCTAGTTCCCGGATGGATAACCACCCGGGTTTATAGCAACAAATCCTTGCCACACATACAAAAACGTGTTATAACCAACTGTTCCTCAACCCGCAATAAAACCTACTATAAAAAACCTACAAACAGCTAATGGCCATAGTTGCCGGGCTTAAGATCAATAAAAAAAAAATAATAATACCTTCTAATAAAAAAATTACTTTTATATGGTCATATTTGAAAAAAGCATATAAGTATATACTGTATATATTTAAAAAATCTATTGAACTATGTTAACCAATGATTGAATAACTTTCAGCTACATATATGAAATAAGAAAACAATTTATTTTATACTAAATAGCTTTGACCAGGTTGCTGTATGACCCTTAATAAACTAATTGGAGTCGGAACATAGTCAACATCTTAATATTTTATAATTATAATATTATTGTAATAATAAATATTATATTACATTTTTGTATAGAACCCATTGAATTTTCATCAAAGTATTTATGATTGCTGTAAATTGGCTCATCTTCTATATCTTCATTACTTTGGGTTGGTATATAATCATTTTCCCCAAAACTTTTTGTAATTGATACAATTAAAATAATAAAGAAGAAAACCTGTAACAAAATATAAAAAATTATTTATCATTTTATACTTGAATAATGGTAACCAGTAAGCTTGAAATTATTTTTATTGATGCTAATTAACATTAGTAAAAAAAAACTTATTTTTGTTAAGTTCAGAGAGATTTAAACAATAAATTATAATATGTAATATTTACCTCTTTTATGTCCATCATAATATATCCTATCTAAATGCTAACTACTCGATTACTAAAATCTATAATTACAATGTAGTCAATAGGTTTAAAAAGGAAATTGCTCGTTATGCCTTAGATTCAATATTTATTAAACCATGAAAACCACAGATGTTATATATTATAGGTACTGTATATCTACCGAATCAATGCATATTCAGGTACTAATAGAAATTGCAATGTCAAGCATTGTTTGTTATTGTACTTTCCTTTTATACGCTTCATTAATATAATATATTTTTTTTAATCAATTTTACCTAAATGCTCAATATTTAAATATTTTTTTCTGATACAATGTATAGAATTATTTCATAACGTATTTGTTAGGTTGAAACATGTTATGTGTGAAACTTATGATCAGTAACACTAAAAGATAACAATAGATATTTGAATAGATTAATCCTTAATATTTTATAGTTACAGTTTATTTATGTAAAATATATACATTTGTTATGTTTTTTTTTTTGAAAGGTTATTGTTAGTAGGTGTATGTTTATTTTTTTTATTAAACAAAATAATACAATCTGGTCAATAGTAAAAAGGCCAAATGTCGTAAGAATTTGTAATTTTTGATGATTAAATATTTTTGTCTGTAGTTTTTTATAAGAATTATAATACATTTTTTTTGAAAAAAATAATATAATGAAATTATACATTATAAGAACATGATCCTTATAAGCATCTTTTGTTCTTTATTTTAGTGTATTAACCTGAAAATTATGTGATATTTAGTATTTTTTACAATAATATTGACCATACATTATATTTATACAGCATTTATGACACTCAGTTTTTGAATGCTTTAAAATGTTGAAAAATCCAATTTATTAGTATTTATTTCACATACATAATAATAGTCTAATTATTAGGAACACTAAAGCTTTATTTGTCAATGTAAAGTAATTATGTTTTAATTATTTTTTAACAAAACATAAAAATGCACTTCTATAATACTTACATAAATAAATCAATTAAAAGTTGAATAAATAAATAGTTATAAAACTTAAAAAAAATGTATTTATTTTGGATTTAAATATGCATTTTGAATTAACTCAAAACATGTTATAAAATTGGAAAGCAAATTATAAAATTTTATTTACCTTAAGATACAATTTGGAAATAGTATATTCGATTAACAGTTTTTACTTATCTTGTAATTATAGTTAACAAAAGATAAAATAACAACAGAGCAGTATGTAATATTAACAATAGTATTTAACGAGTATTTTCTTTTTTATTAACTAATATTATTAATTCTTAGTAAGATAAACATGAGTGCAATGTTGTTATTTCATAATATTTATTAATATTAAAAATGTTTAAGATTAATTTGTTGTAATTATTGACTTATATATTTCAATATTCAATTACTTTTCATAAATATTACTTATTTTATATTTTCTTTATATATTTGATAATTTTTTTGATTAAAAGAAAAGAAATTGTTTATTTTTATCATATAGATACTGTATTTGTATAATTGTATTGAGTTTTCTAAGAAAACATGTACATTCATTTAAATATATAGGCTAATTACTAATTAGATAATATATATAATATACTCATAATATAAATTATCAAAAGGGTTATCTACATTTATAAGATTTATATGACTATGACTCACAAATGTGTTATAATAAAAAACAGTAATATTGTACTTTTATATATTTATTCATTATTATATTTTGACTATATATATATATATAAAGTAAACTTATTCAATAATATTGTTAGTTATTAAGCAATGTTTATAAATATTGTGCTTAATTAATAATGGTTTTATAATTTTAGTATTGCCATTAAAAATGAAAATCATAATAAATTTAATATTAAAAAAAAAAACGGTATGGATATTTGAAAGCAGATAGATATGGTATATTCTATAAAAAAAACAAAATGGGTGGTACGTCTACCAAATTCAAAAAGCATCTACAGCGAGGGGATGAATATGCTGCTATGCGGGTAAATATTAAACATCTTATGAAACAAAAAATTGTTAAGCACCTATAACATTTTAAATTATTTTATTTTGTAGATGTATTCAAACTCTCCGGAACTTAAAACTCTAGACCCCAATTGGAGCTATGGAGATAGTCATAACCATAATACCCTTTTATATTATGCAGCAAAACATGGGATGAAACACTTACTTAGGTTCATTATTGCTGTATTAATTTAATTATTGTTTATGTAATAATAAATATTTATTAATGAATTATAGGGCTTTTTTAAATGAACATAATGGAAATCCAAATAAAAAGAATAATTCTAATGAAACAGCACTTCATGCAGTTTGTTCTCTTTCTCCACAAAGCCCATACTCTGCACAAGAACGTCGTGCTGCTTGTGTAACAATATTATTAAACTGGCAAGGGGTAGAATTATCAGATGGAAGGAGAGAGAAAATACGACTGAGTGTTCAAAATAATGTAATTTAACCAAAAATAAATATAGTTATGTCAAAATATATTTAAATTAATCATAACTTCAATAGGATGGAAACACTGCTCTTCATCTTGCAGCGGCTTCAGGTTTACAGTTCTGTGTTGATTTGATGCTTTCACATGGAGGAGCCCCAATATTCAAGACTAATAACCAAAAAGAGACTGCTTGTGATTTGGCTGTGAAAAATGGAAATGAGACCTTAGCTCGTAAATTAGAGTCTCGGATGGTTTTTGTAAGTGTTTTTGTAATATGCTCATACCTAACAGTTATTAAAATATTTAAAACTCAATAATATAAAATAAAGGTAATATTATATAAAAGACTACAGTTTTTGAATATTAAAATCTATAAAAACCTAGATTCTATAAATCTGCATTTTTTATTAAAGAATTAGCTATAAAATAAGTATGATCTTTACATTTTTATGAAAATACTACTGTTAATATTTATTAAATATGATGTTCTTTAGAATGACATTTAAACTTTTCTGGAATTTGTACAAGTTTACATATGTGCTATATACATTATATACCACCTTTACTACTCATAAGCAAATAGCAAATATTGGTTTAACTGTTCAAGTGGCAAAAAACTTTTTACTTATGCTTTAATTTTACCATCCAGACTTAAACATTCTATGGCTTTACTTAGACTTATATTTATTTTCAAAATAAGTTTATTTATGAGACTAATTTATTATAAATATTTCTTTTATAAGGGTGAAGACCTGAAAGATATTTTTACTGTTGTGGATGATTATGATTTTGGAGAGGAGGAAACGTATGCTGGGTTGCGGACACAAGACTTACAAGAAGCAAAAGATCAGTTATTGGTAGAAACTGCTGATATGTTGAATTTACCATTATTTACTGCTGAGGCATTGCTTAGGAATAATGGTAAAATTAAAAAAATTAAAATTACTAAATAAAAATATAACTATCTACATTACTTAAATATTTTTTAAATATTTTAGAATGGTCTAGAGAGATTTTACTTGAACGATGGGTTCGTGACCCAGACAAATGTTGTCAAATTGCTGGTGTACAGGTACCCATGTCTGTGCAGTCATCCAAAAAATTTTATTTAAATGGGTTATTACAACAGACAAATTTAAATGATGAAGCTCAACTTAATGTCAATGATCAAACTATTGTAAGTTACATGAATTTAAAATATATTTAAATTTAATAACTAGTAAAATTATTTAGGAGTTATTAATTATTAAATTATTATTCATTATATTTTATTATTAATATATAATATGTATTTATAATATAATTATAATTAATGATTATTGAATAATAATAGCAGTGAGACAACTAGAATTTTTTTCAAAGGAGGGGTGGGGTCCAAGAACTACAAGGTATTAGTATTGCAATATAAAAAAAACATTTTACATATTAGAGTGCAAAAACCAATTACAAAGTGCAAAATCAGAAAAATACTATAACAGTTTCTATAAAAATACTTATACTAAATTTACAACTCCCAAAACTACCAGTAAAAAAATCATCATTTCAATTTTTGATTAATTTTATATTTGACTTCATACTTTTTTGGTCACACTTCTGTAATATAATTGTTATATCACAAGTGGCTTTTCTAAGAATGGTTAAGTTATTAAAGAACAATTTATTTTTAAAACTACATAAGTTTATAATTTAATGTTCTTTATGTTGACTTAACTAATTAAAATTAGTTTTTTTTCATGAACTTGCTATTCTTTGAAAAATAACTCGTATGTATATAGAATGTAGATTATTTATGTTCGGCTTACTTCAGTTATTATTTTATGATTCAGATATGTAATATTTGAACAAGCTACCCATTCCCAAGTTGCAAATCTCAGTATACTATGTAAATTACTTAATGTAATACAGTTTAAAATTTACTAAAAGAAAATCATAAATGCTATAATATTTTCTTAATATATTAATTATTTACATTTAATTATGTATTTTTTCAGTGTGATATTTGCTTGAATGAACTGCCATTATCCAATTGTTCAATTAAATTGTGTTGTGAACATAAGTTTTGTAATTCATGTTGGAAACAATACTTAACATATAAAATTAAAAGAAAAGACTCTAGCAACATTTGTTGCCCCGCTTTACACTGCCATATTTTAGTTCCAACTGAACTTATTGAAAATGTTGTTAGTCCTGAAATGGCTCGAAGATATTTTGATCTTAATATTGAGGTAAAGAGGATTTATAGAATTGTAAATAATTATTTTAATTTATAATATTTAAGCTTATATGTGTTTTAGTCTTTTGTTGAAAGTAATCGTTCCATTAAATGGTGTCCTGTTCCGAACTGTGGACTTGCTGTTCGGCTACCAATTACTAGAAAACCAAAGCCTAATTCTAAAATTGCACGTTCAGTTGATTGTGGTAGAGGCCATTATTTTTGTTGGTATGTCTTGAAAGCTGCTATTATACTCTGTTCAGTAGAGAGAGCACATCCAAATGATAACGTTCTGTCGTCTCAAGGTCTAATATCCCCCCTCCCACCCTGTTGATGGCAGCAGTGTTGTGGTTGATATGCTGGTGAGAATGGCAAAAAAATACAAGTTTTGGTTACCAACTAAATGCGCTCTCTTGCTGGACAGAGTATAGTAATAATTAAACTTACATTTTTGTTTTTATTTTGAAGCATTAGTTAGAATTGTGTTATGTGTTTATTATTGAATAGGGAATGTATGGGAGATGCTCATACTCCATGCAGTTGTCAACAATGGTCTCAGTGGATGACTAAAATATCTGAAGTTAAACCAGATAAGATACGTGAGACAACTGCGGAGTATGAAGAAGCAGCTAATAGTTTGTGGTTGGTCACAAATTCAAAACCCTGTCCAAATTGCAATTCGCCTATACAGAAAAATGAAGGTTGTAATCATATGAAATGTTCAAAGGTAAATTTCTTCAATACTCACTTATACTTTTTACTGAACATAAAATAAATATTAAATCTTTATTTAAGGTAGATACTACATTTTAGACTTTAATCAATTATTAATAAAAAAATTATTTTCATAGATTTTCAGTATAAATAATATATTTTTAAATTAAACTTAATTTATCATGTTACAGTTAACCAGTACTGTTAAACAATTTATTTTTTATTTTAGTGCAAGTTTGAATTTTGTTGGATATGTCAAGAAAGCTGGAAAAAACATGGTTCAGCTACTGGTGGTTTTTTTCGTTGCAATCGTATGAATGCTGTTTGCAAAGCTGATGAAAAACGTGGTCTTCTTGTAAAAGAAGTGAGTTTATAATATAAAAGTATTATTTCAAAAAATGTGTGTTAAACATATTTCTTTACCTATTAAAATAGAAAATTGATTGTTAATATCCACAACAATAACAAAATATAAGCAAATCTTTTAAACTTTAAGACTTAAAGTATTAACAACTTTTGTGTAGTTGACATCTAGGGGCTTCATTGGCGAGTCACATCAAACAGTGTGAAGGATAATTATAAAGGTAGTTGGTGGTAAAAAGATATAATAAAGTGAGTGGAGTTTCTCAGTCGATAAGTAGGCACTATAAAATTGATTTCTGCTATCATGCTGCAAATCAACAAAACCAAATATAATTATAGTAAAAAACGTGATGTAGTTGTTTTCTAGCCATTTGGTAGACTGCTAAGACAGCTGAGGCCAAGCTTCTAATAGACTTGTAATCATGCTGGTGGTAATGTATGTTTAGGAGAAAATCTAAAAAACAAAAGAATTTTCTTTGCACTTGCTCAATTATTTAACTATCACAAGAAGTTGATAGATCCCATAAAACACCCATATTCAAAAAATGGGCCTCAATGAAGAGCAATATAGTTAAAGGAGCTGATAGTTTAAAATCATATGTATTCCTCAGTAAAAACTTATAAAGTTTAAAAACCTTACAACATATTTACTGAATCAGGGACTAAATATACATGCTAGGCAAAAACAATGTGAATCAGCTGATGATTTGAACTTTGAAGAACACCAGATGAAAGCATAGTGATTTGTGATTTAACCCATTACTACCTATTTAGAGAAATAAGAGCTGTTCCAGGAGTGTTGGATTTACCGAAGCCATAATCTGCCAGTATTGTAACGAGAGCAGCATAATTTACTTGGTTGAATGCTTTAAAAAAATTAGTGTATATTACATCAACAGCGAAATTTGTTCATTTTATAATTTTAAAATAGCATATTACAAATGGTTAGCCAGAAAGAAAACTAAGTTAATATCTAAAAACTAAATCTTTAAAACTAATGCATGCCATAAAGTTTTTATACATAATGAAATATTCTAAAATATTCAATCAATAAATAACTTATAACTAGAACTAAATTTTGAATACTTTTTATTTAAAAAGTAAACTGTTTAAAACTATATATTAATTATTTACTGTTCAATTGTAATTTTTTTCCATAGGCTCAACAAAAAAATAAGCAAAGTTTGGAATTGAGTAAATTTCTTCATTATTACACTAAATTTAAAAAACACGAAGTAACTCGCACAATGGAAGAACTGTTTGTAGAAATAGTCAAAAATTGGAGAATAGCTCTTTCAGCTGCCTTGAATATATCCAAAGGTATCTATTTTTTAATTCTGTACAGCATATTATAAAAATCAATCACTTAAAATTTTGATTTATTATAGATGACGAGCGCACAAAATTTGTAGAAGATGCAGTGGTTGAAGTGCAGAAAGCCAAACGTGTTTTGTGTGCATCATATGTGTATGGGTTTTATATGCTATATAGTGCATATAATAGAAATATTTTAGAGTTTATGCAGGTAAAATTAAAAAAATTATATTTCATTAATTAATTGGTTTAAATCAACTAATTTGAAGTTATAAATTTAATAATTTGCCAGAAAATAAATTTTTTAAAGATTATTTATTATCATAGTATTTAAAATTATTGGATTTTCAATTTTCTTAAATGTAATGAATCGAATTTATGTTTTAGAATGAAGTTGAAGAAGTTACTGAAAAGTTATCAGGAATGGTTTTAAGACAATATTTATGTAATCCAAGAAGTGCCATTATTAATACTACTAGTATTTTAAGACGAAAACGCCATGAATTTATTAATGCCATATCAGATGGATCTATATCCCTAAAAAGCATGCCTTCTATTCCACCAAATGTTACTACCAAACCAAAATCAAGTGCTATGTCTCAAAAGCATATAAATGCTACTGCTAAAGTAAGTATAAAGATTCCAATAGTATACATTTAATAAATAAACATGGGTTTTAAAAAAATGTTCTAGGATTTATTGAAAAAAGCAATTGGAGATTCAATTCAAATTGATCCAGATAATCCATGGATTGTAGATTCAAAAGGAAGACATCGTAACCTCACTGCTATATTAGATTGGCCTGAAAGTTGTTCAGATGAAGAAGAGGTTAGACAATTAAAATTAGTAATTACTATTAATGTTTGTTTTTACAATATATACATTTGTTTATTTTTAAATATTAAAACAAGGAAAGTGAATTGGATCGAGCTCTAGCTGTGAGTGTGTTTGGTCAGTGTAAAATGGAGCACTGTAAAAGAGCAAGAGTGAGGAATCCTAGAACATCAAAGTTTCATGAATACTGCAGCTTAAGATGCAAAAATACTCACAAAACATTGTTAGAAGAACGTAAGTTAAATAAATGTACTTACTAGTTAGTTTAATATAATAAAAATAATAATTTTGGATTAAACTATTACTTACTAATTTTTTTTTTTATAGGAAAAAAGGAAAAGCGCACTAGTATTGTTGGTACTTTTGCAATGGATCTTATTGTTGCACTTGAAATGTCTAGACTTCAAATGATAAAAGATGCTCAACTAAAGAAAAAGTATATTATCATTTATTAATAAACATAACAAATTAAATGTATAACTATTGTTATTAATACTAATATTTGTTTATAGGTCAGAGATTGAAGAAGCAAGTTGTAGCAAAAATTATTCAGGTAAACATTAATTTTACTCTATAGTTTTTTGTTGAAATATAAACAGTTAATCATTTTGTTATTTATATTTTTTTTAAGAAGTTGCTGAAGATTTAAATGATGAAGACCAGCAATTGCAAATGGCTTTACAAATGTCTTTAGATGAAATTGCAATGGCTAAATCTAGAAATGTATCAAAGTCTAAAGACAACAGTGAAATAATTTTACTTTCAAATAATATTCCTGAAAATACTAATTTAAAAACAGATATTCCTGTTATCTTACCAAAGTAATATATTTGTTTATTATTTAAACTCAATCGATATGTAAAAAAATTATACAGTAAAAATTTTTTTTTTCAGATGTAGTGGTATAAAACTTGATGATGGTGTATTTAAAGTTGGTGATTTACACAAAAACAGTTATTATTTGGATTTTAGTGAAGACATTTACAGTCGTATAGAAAATAAAAATCTTAGGCGTTCATTGTCTTTTGGTGATTTACTCTCACGTAGAGATTTGTACAAAAACAATCGAAGGTTTGTTTGTGTATGCTGTTAGTTTTCCAATTAAGTTGTTTATAATTTGATTTCTTTGCTTAGGTACTGTGTTAATGTGTATCATATGAACAGTGATGACAGACAAGATAAAATAGATAGAAAACGTGGAAAACTGAATCACGGCTTTCAAGTATTGCCTAGAAGAACTGCATCCATTCTCATGGAAATTAATAACAATGGTGAATGTCGTGCAGTCACATCATTGGATGACAGCAACATTGCTGCTCCTATAAGTTCAGACAAAAAAGTATGCATACTATAATTGGTTTTGCTGAACATTTTACTAATTTTATATATTTTCGTAGCTGTGCGATATCTTGGCTCAACTGTATTGGCAAAACTCATCTAAACCATCTAGTATTACATTGCCCAAACGTTTAAGTAAAATTGGAAAAACTGCTGCCCTGGACACATCAGATGAAGCATTAGAGAATGAATTAAAAACATCTGATGAACTACCTATCAAGCCTGAACTGAACATTAGAATCGAAAAATTTAGCAGCCACTCCGAAGACAGTGCAGATAATGATATATCCGCCGATATAGAATCAGATACAGGTATCCCAAAGTCACCAACACTCTTCATATCGGGTGTATCTATAAATCGTACGCCAGAAACAAAGTCACCAGTAACAGGTCGTCAACTGAGGTCAGCAAGCTTAACAGTGCCAAAGTTTATGTTAAAGCCACTTTACAAAGGTACATCGGCTGACAATTTAACTTCATGCAAAGAATGCAATGTTGTTCATACAAATAAAGCCCATTCCTATCAAACTTTGTTTAGTGAAGATAGGATGTGTGCGTCAGCTAATATGGCAGATAAAAGTAGATGTGTGTTTACATTTCCAAAATCAATGACTGACGGTGAGTTATTTTCAACATTGCATATTGATAGAAACAAATTAAGCTCAGACGATTTTCATGAAGCTCTATTCCTTAAAAGGCGAAAGCACGAACAACATTAACATTAAATGCCATATTTATAATTTATGTAGGTACATTATAATAATTTATATTATGTTTATATTCAAGTTTCTCTAAAGGCTACTTTTTTTTATTTGGTATATAATAAATCTACCAATTATTCGTAAGTATTCCTAGTGTATTTATTTAAATTAAGTTGATTAATTCTGTTATTTTGCATTTTTACTAAGCAAAAGTTTTACTACTTAATCTCTATAAATTTTTCTTATTAAACAACACAAACATTTTTCTGAAGACTTAAATTTTCTAGTCTATGCAATACAAATATATTTAAATGTAGTTTTTAAGAAAATATGCCAAAAAATCTACTCTTTATTTCATACCTTATATAGTTAATACAGTTCCTAAATGGGTTGCAAAATATTTGGTATTTTATTTTTATATTTTATTCTATGTTTAAATCATATTTTTTTTATTAAATTAAGTTTAATATTGATCAAATCTAACATAACACAATGCATAAAATACTTTTTATTAGTTATTTGTTATCATATCTAAAATATTATATTAATTATAATTTTATGTACATAAAAAATGTACTTGAAAATTTATAAAACAAACATTTTTTTAAACATTCTTTAATTCTTATAAAAAGCAGTTTTAATGTTATCAAATTTCAATTTTAAATGTTCAATTTTTTATTATTTATTTATTTTTTTAGTTTTATATGTGTTGAATTTAGTTTTTTGCAACCCACGTCCCTAATCTTAATGCCATTGTAATAAAGTCTGAAAAAATCATTTATAATAAATATATTATGTTACTTAAATTTTTTTGAACAATTATTGTAATTTTGCCACACAAATGTATTTAATAAATATACTTTAATTTTTTTTCTATTCTTCCATTGCAATATTATCAGTGTTGAATGAATAAATTAAAAGTAAATAATAAACAAATCATTATGTCATTATTTTTTGATCCCTAATTACGGTTATTCTAAAATTGATGTATATAGGTTCAATCGAATTTCGGTAAACAATTTTTTAATAAACCCTAAAAAGAATGTTATGCCTATGATTTAATCGTAGTGATTGTTTATAATATTAGATCTTTTTGCTTTATAACTTTTTAGTAACATTGTATTTTAGTTTATTATCAACATATTTGAATGTTTAAATATTTATTCATATTTTATTTAACTATACATGTTTAAAATATTTGAGTATATTTTTAAATACATTTATGTTGTATGAAAATTGTTTGGTAAAATTGTCTAAATCTTTTAGGTATAATTATTATTTATAAGATGTGATATACTATATAGATACACCTTTTTTGTATCATCATCAAACTAAATAGAATTTTTCTTTGTAGCTTAATTTGGTTTCAACAATATAAAGTATATATGATTTATATTTGTATAATATATAGTTAAATTTAAAAAAAGAACCTAAACATTGTTTATAGTTTAGACAACATGACTATGCCAATAATTTTTAACTAAATTATCAAAACAGTTTTTTTTTTTTTTAATAATACAATAATCCTATATCAATAATTTTATCAGTTAAATAAGTTATCATTGAGTAGTTGGAGTCAATGTTTTGTGTGTTTATAATAACAAATAAATTAAGAACCTTTTATTATATATATGGCTAAATGTATTTTCATGACAATTTTGACAGGAAAGACTTCAATATATATTCTATTCTATAAACAACAATAAAAAATGTACTTAATTATTTATAAATATATTGTATGTGAATTGTATCCTTTGATTTAGTCATAAAAATGTCATAATGTGACTATGGAGTTATGTATGATTGTTCATAACGTGCATTTTATTTATATTATCGGTTTTTTTTTTTAATTTCCAAAATTGTTTCTATGTAAGCATGTATAAAGGTATTATTTTAAAAATAATAAAAACCAATTGGATTTTAAAATTAAAATGCATTTTTATAAAATAATAATAAAATAGTAATGAAATCAAACAATAACCATTGTTTAAATGTCAGTCAATTTTTGGAACAATTGATTGGTTGCTCAAATGACAATTTTGAACAGCTTTGATGGTAAAATGTTAAGACAAATCCTCTGCACACATGATGCTGATATAATACCATCAATTTTGAAACTAGTTGTTTACAGAAAGATGATTATTAAATATTATTAAACAATTAAAATAATTAACAGAAACTTAACATTTAGATAGTGTTTTCTACGGTCTCGTTGTTTATAGTGTTTATCGGCTTAACTCTGATAGTGTTAAAAGGGTAATATGGTTGTTCGACAATTTCAGCCTGTATTTTTTCTTTTTCATTGAGCATCTAAAAAAAGAAGAAACAATGGTTATTGATTAATTTAACAAACATACCTACCATATAATATAGGTGCAATATTATAATGATAATTTTGTACATTGTGTAATTGTGTACATGACTAACCTCATCAAAATTGACGATTGGTTCACATATGCCGTTAATTTGCACAGTTTCCTCCTTGTGTTTGACAATGTGTAACATGTACATATCTTTACGAATGGTCTTGAAATTGCACATGTTACAGCTGTATATAAAACCGTCGTCCATTCCTATGAATTGTAAAATATCTTATTAATTATTATTATAAATTAATATTACCTAACTAGAAAAAATCAAAATAATTACTTGTTTAAATTTAAAATTGTATATTATTATAAATTTATAGCTTTGGGTGATTGGGTATAAAAAATCCTGCAAATTACATTTATAATTCATTGTTTATAAGAATGAAAAAAATAATAATACCTATAGGCTATATTATTTTAATTACCTTTCGAAAAACAAAGATGCAACCACCAAGAAGCCCAAATAGAACTATATTTGATTGTTATTAAGTCATAAAATAGTTCTCTTATTTTTCAATAAACTACCCTATTAACTTATTAAAATCATTTTTTTAAGTCCTATATATGGGTAGTAGGGTCACAAATAAATATATTATTATGACATGTATATAAGAGCATGTGGATCAAATGGATCGATACATAACAACAGTTGAACAAATGATAAAGCACCTAGAAAAGATGATATAACAACAGTTACTATAAAGAGTGGGAAAGCTGTAATTAAAAAATATCCAAAGCTTGGAATCTTATCCATCCTATGCCTATCTACAACAAAAAGGATATCATGAATTGCAACAATCATAAAGGTATCATATTATTAGATACATCATACAAGTAAGAGCATATACAAAGGCGGATGTAGGGGTCAGATACGCCATAGGCCTTTATATTATTTTAATGTGCAGGTACCTAGCCACTTAGGTTTAAAAATTGTCCTTCCATAATAATTTGTTTGCAACTGATTTTCCCCCCTTTTTAATACAAAAGTTATGTATATGCCACTACAAACAAAGTACTATTAAACATCCTTCAAAATAAACCCAAGCCATATAGAGATAAAATAGTTGGGGAGTACCAGGAAGGCTTTAGAAGAGGGAAATCAATGGTGGATCAAATACATAATGTCAAACAATAATAGAAAAAATGTTATGAATACAACCAGAAACTATTCATGCTATTTGTAAATTATAATAAATAAATATACAACTCTATTAATCAGGAAAGTATAGAGAGCCATAAAAAAGCTTGGGGTACCAGCAAAATCACAAAAATGATACGAGCATGAGTTCAAAACTCTAGATGTATGGTCAAATTTAATGGCCAACTGTTTAAGACATTTACGATAAACACGGGACTAAAATAGGGAGATGCTCTCTTACCAATGTTTTTCAACATTGTGTTGGAGCAAATGATTAGAAAGACATTGAACATCGGTAAGAAGTCAAACTTCAAGAAAGACTATCAAACTAATAGCATACGTTGATGACAATATTACCGTCTGAAGCTGAGAACGAACTTCAGAGTACGGCAAAAGCTCTTATGGATGGAAGTAAATAAATAGGCTTAATTATAAATGGAGAAAAGTCAAAGTACTTAATACTGTCACGAATAAATAAAAGACAAAATAATTTGATAGTAAGAGACATGAAGTTCGAGTAGGTTCAAAACTTCAAATATTCAGGGGTGGAACTAAACGTGTCCTGAAATAACCACAAGGAAATACTAAACAGAATAAACTCAGCCAACATGTACTTTTTCAGATTAAAGATAATATTAAAATCTAAACTAGTATCAATCAGATCTAAATTAACTTTATACACAGTAATGATATGCCCAATAGCGCTATATACGTGTAAAACCTGAGCCATAACAAAAACAGACGAGCAGAATCTAGCAAAATTTGAGAGAAATGTGTTACAACAAATTTTTGATCCAAAAAGAAACCAAAACACTGAAAAATATGAGCAAAGTAAGAACTATGAGGTAATAAGTAAGTTAGAGGACTCAGACATAATAGCCACAATGAAGAGGAAAAGAATAAGCTGGACAGGGCATATATGGCGAGGATGAAAACAACCGGTCAAGTTACTAGCTGGAAGCTGAAAAGCAAATGACCGTTTGGCCGTCCAAGACAAAGATGGATGGACAGAAATCACTACGATCTGACTATGCTGGGAATCCTGAACGGTGAAAAACTAGACACGGATAGACTGCAGATGGAGGGAAATGGTGGTTATGACAAAAGACCTGAACAATCTATACCAAAAAAAGCCAAAGTCTAAGTCAAAAAAAAAGTATATAAAAAGAACCTTGGACGTGTGCCGCCTTCGAAGAGTAGACAACTATGTATAGATGACATGCAAATTGGACGGTTTTTGTATTGCAATTTTGATTTACAAAACGACGAGTAACGACCGATCGTATACGACGACAACGGTAACCTCCTCACCCTTAAATCATATATGTGTTATACCATACCCGGGTGTTTGGACTTGAGGTGATTCTTGTACGACGAGGCTTGTATGCATGAGTAGTCGCACAGAGGGCATGAGTAATTCTTCCGGCCGGTATGCCGCATCTTGTGCTTGCGCAGCGTGTTGTGGTCGGCGGTCCGGAATCCGCATTCGTCGCACGCGAACGGCTTCTCGCCGGTGTGTGACCGCTGGTGGAGCTTCAGCGAGCTGGCGACGGCGGTCGCGTACCCACAGGTCCGGCAAGTGTACGGCCGCACCCCTATGTGCACGCCGGCAATGTGCTGGTGCAACAGGTGCTTGGTGCCGAAGTTACGGCAACAATGCGGGCACGTCAGCTCAGACTTCGGAGGCGGCCTCTGGGTCTTCACGTGGATCGTCTGTGTTATATAATTTATTATTATCATCAGTTACAAATAATTCACTGTTATTTAATATTCGTGTTCAACTGTTGTGTGTTCTTTCATTTTTGGTAAACCAAATTTTTCGCTTACGAGGACTTCGATCTTTTTTTTATACTGGCACTTATACCAACATTTTTAGAAAAATTTTAATATTTTTTAAATACCAATTCAAAGTTTTTTACAGGTAATCCTAATTATCTCGTGCTCCCGTTGCCTTTGTTGGTAATTGACGCTAGTTGCAAAATAACAAAAACGTATGGAAAATTCATATAAAAACAAACATATTAACACAGATCAACGGCTATCATTCATTTTAGTATTTTTTTTTTTTTGGTTTTAGGTATACCTATAACCAAAAGGAGAAAAACATTTTTTTTTAATTACATATCTGTTTTTGACAATTTATAAATTACGTATATAAGTTTTATATATTTGCTCATTTAAACATTTACTCAACTCTTACAAACAAAATATTTTAAACTTTAAAAAAAAATATTCTAAATTAAAATAAAACATATTCTTTTAATATTTTATGTGCTTAATTATTTAAATGTGTACAGATTTTTTAATAAGTTGTATAATAAACCAACTATATAATTAGTTGTAATAAATTGTTGTATAATAAATTGTATAATTAAACTATATGAGTTTAAGTGTGTATTTGAATTTTTTACTTTGTGATTTTTATAGAAATTACATTTACACTGGGAAAATAAAAAAAAATCCTCTTCAGTTTTCATACTATCTAGATAACATTTTCAATCTTAATAATACAATTAATTGCAGCAAAAATCTGTAGGTATTTTAGTTCAGAATTGAGAAAAATTAAATTTTATTCATATGACAATTATATATATATCTTAATTTTTAATACTGCTGCAGAAGCGTATTATACGAGCGGGAGATCACAGAGATTAAAAAATAATAACTTTTATCTTTATACCTATATAATATTGATAAATAATTTTAGATCTTTTGTAGAAAAACAAATAATTATGCATATACTACTATAATTTATAATATATGGAAACTGACGAGTGTGGGAACTAGGAGTACCTACATATATTATATATTGTTAGAAATTTGATTACATATATACCTTATGGTTTCTGAGCTGTTTGATCGATTTGAATCCTTTCTTACACTCCGGACACAAAAATGGTTTCTCTTGTTTGTGAATATTTTTATGAAACGTGTTCAATTTGTACAGACTAAAAAGGCATAGATTTAATAATTATGTCTAAGGGTGACAAGTAATAACAGCACTTTATTGAAATAGTCGCCAAGAAAAATTGCAATGTAACATTATAAGTGACACAACGAAAAATGTAGGTAGGTGTACATGTATTAGGTACTATTAATTTTTTTTATTGTTTTAAAACCAAAGCACATTAACACAGCAAATTACTAAAAATATATTAATAATAATAATAATTTTTTTTATAAATATGATATTTTCTGTCCCGGGTTTATATAATCCTTACCCAGTTATCTTCTATGATTTGAGGTTTATTATAAGTAGGTTTTAAATTGACATTATAAATTGTAATTTATATAATTATTTAAGTATTTTTATTTTTTCATAAGGGTGAAATCTATAGATTTTACCTATTTGTCTTGAATCCGCATTGGTTACAACCAAACATTTCTATGTCTATACCATGAGTTTTCCACAAATGTGTCATCATAGATAACCACTTTGAATCTGTATACTGGCATTCGAATTCTATACATTTAAATTTGTCATCTAAATGGCATTTTGTATGATACATCAAGTTGTCTTCAGTGCCAAATTTAACTTTGCACTTTCCAATTGTACACCTAAAATATTGTAATACACATATTATAGATAAATTTTTTTAGTGTAATATAAATGCTAGTAATGTTTATTATACAATATTAATCATTCAAAATACATGTATTTTGAGAATAATTAAACAATATAAATTTAATACTATATAGGCTTGTTACTTAAGTTTATTTTATAAAAACATTCAAATTATGAAAACCATTATCCAATTTATATAGGTACAGTAATATTAAAAACATAATTAGGAAAATAGATTTATAAATTTAATTGGTATATTATATAATGAATAAAACTCAAAAACTATACTTCATTAAAATTTATAATATTTAATACATAATATATATATTCTGTATTATGACATATATTTTTATTTGATTATTTATTTGTACTATAATCTATTGCACAGAATTTTTATTTTTAATAAAAAATAATCATGCTTTCCAATATTGTAAATCACTTTTAAAAATAAAGTATTATACATTACATAGGTACAACCTACTGCCTACAATCTCACTACGTACTTGCAAGAATACTTCACATAAAATATTAATTCTCATATAATAAGTATAATAATTTGTCAATAAAACAATAAAAACATTTGGAATACAAGAAAAAAGTTTTAATATATAAAATAAAACTAAAAACTATAGTAAGAATTATAATATAATGTGTAACAAATAAAAATGAAAATGTATTTAAATTAAACTAATTAAATTATAAAGTTAAAAATTAACAAAAAAACAGAAAAATTAATATTATCAGATGAACATGTTATTTAGATCTAAAGAGTTTAAGTAATTACTTAATTGATTTTTATTCAATGACTCTTAATATGATTTAAATTTATACATATTAAGTTTCCTGAACATTGCAATTCCAACATAATTAGTGCTTTTCTCACCAAATACAGTATTAAACTTAACCAAATTTAAATTTGATAACTGTTTAAATCTAGTATGGTGCCCATGTTGTGTGATATAACTGCTGATGTTCATTTTTAATGTTTGTAGTAAAATATTTTTAAATTAAAGTTCATTTATATTTAAAACACAAAAATCATTATATAACTGTATAGTTGAGTAAAACCGATCTCTATTAAGTATTAGTTTAATTAAAGTATTAACTACAACCTCTAATTTATGTAAACCAGTTTTGTTCATTCTATCCCATATAACAATTTCATATGATAATAGGGACCGTGCTAAAGCAAAATTAACCATCCTAAGATTGTTAATGTTCAGAATATATTTTAATGATTTAAATTTAAAGAACAATTTTCGACTGTATCCGAATTGTGTGCTAAAAAAATGAGCAGTTTTGGTCAACAACCGAAATTGCATGTGCAGTTTTTTTGTGACAGTGCGGAGTTCCGTGTGAGTACAGACCCGAATGCATACGTTAGAAATTTGAGCAGACTACCGGTTTTCGTTGACTTGCACATAAATCGTAAAAATACAATTATAACTGTAACAAATAACTAGTAAATTCAATATAAATTGTATCTTGGGTTTTCTCCGGGAAATGAGGATAGATTAGAAAATGACGATTAGACATGAGTATATGACTATTATATGATAAGTACCTATATAACGATTTATAGAACATTTAATTATTTGTAATTTTCGACAGTTAGCAATCGATCGGTTAAACGACGAAACGACGAACAATAAAAATAAATGGAAGTTAGTATAATGCGCATAGTGAAAAAAATAAAAAATTATATGTAATTAATGGTTATAAATTTCATTTTAATAAATTTTTAAATAACAACATTGAGAAATGAGCATGCACAAAACGAATATGTAAATCATATTTTAAACTAAATGAAAATAGTGATTTTTTTTTTAGTGTTTTAATTCACGACCATGAAAAAGATGACGAAAATATTTTATCTCCACAAAAAATAAGTAATAAATTAAAACGTAAAACTCTGGACGATCCGATGAAAAGCCATGTAAAATTTTACATCGAGAATTACGTGAAAATAATAATTAGACTACTATAGACTCAATGCAAATAAGAAAAAATATTAACTGTGCAAGTTCAAGCATGATTCCAGAATTACCTAAAATTTAGAAGAACTTAATTTGGCTCTAACAAATTTAGGCGAAATTAAAACCAATAGAATTGAAATATTTTTGCTTAAAAATAATTCAGAAAATTTTTGTAGCGTTTTCAACATAAATTAATTTAAAATATTTAACTGGATGTAACGTATTATATGTTGACGGTACGTTTAAGAGTTATTCTAAGCCATTTTCAACTATTCAACTATTCATTATTCACGGAGCTAAAAATAGCAATTTACTCCGCTAGCATTTTTTTTACTAACAGGAAAAACTACAAAAATATATACAAATACATTTTCCAATTTAAAAAATAAAATAAGTGAAATGAATTTGACTTTTACACCACATATAATTTATGTTGATTTTGAACAACCAATACATTCGCAATGTAGGAGATTATTCCTGAAGTAATACTTAAAGGCTGTCGTATTCACTGAAGTCAGATTTGTGAAGGAAAATTCAATCAATTGGCTTAAGTACAAATTTTAAAAATAAATCAGAAATAGAAAAATTTTTAAAATTGTTTTTTGGATTATCTTTTTTAAAACCTGAGGAAATTCAAAAATGTTTTTCTGAGAATCTCATGAATTTGAAACCAAATAATCAACAATTACATGATTTTTGTAAATTTTTTGAAAAAAATTACATCGTACAAAACTGTAAATTTCCGCCGTCAATATGGGCTGAGTTTTCAAACAATTTAATGCGAACTACTAATGCTTGCGAATCTTTTCGTTCGTAACTCAATAATATATTCTACTCTTCGTATCCAAACATTTTCCAATTTTTGGAAGTTCTGAAAAATGCACAAATTTACGTTTACATAAAAATGCGTAGCTTAAATCAGACATAAAAACGACATAAAGCTATGAAAAATGAAGATTATATTAGAGAAATTATGTAACAGTATGAAGACAAAATCATAATACGTTTGGAGTTTATAAATAAGTTGGCTTACAAAAACTTGTCAGTTTAATTAATGTTTTCTTTGATTTCTTGTATAGGTATAATTCTTTTTTTTTAATAATATAGTATTTTTGACTTGTTTACTTTTAGCAATTTTCTACTATTTTTTGAATAAGTTTTTTTACCGTGATTTTTTAACTTGAAACTTTAATTTTTGATCAAAACATGTACCTATTATAGCACACAACAATTTTTTTACTGTGATTTATTGAAGTTTAATCAATTTTTTGACTATAAAAAACTGAAAAAAATTAATTATTATGTATAGGTAAATACGTTTATTCGTTATATTATCTATACATTATTATTTATCTTATATATAATATATATCTTATACCTCTATAACTTATTATAATTTGGACAAAATAATCTATTCGTGTATTGTGCCAAAGTGAATTTTTTACTAAATTTATACTGATTTTTGAAATCTGACCGAGGTTAAGGTAGTCCTTGGTTGACTAATCCTGCATGCAACTAGGCTCAGTCGTGAAAAAACTACGCACGCAACTCTACCTAGATAATGATTTTCGCACGCAATTAAGAAACACCGCAATTTTCTTATAAGGGTAGGGCCACACATAGCGATTGCACTGCCTAACAAATTCAAATTATTTGATTTTAAATGCAACTGCCTGTACGCGTTCATACTTACGCAGTTCAATCGCGAAAACGGCCGTGGTTGAAAAATCGACCGCGTCATGTTGCGGTCGATCTGCATACGGTTCGACCGCTTAAATGATAAAAACACATCGTTTTGAATTAGTCCGTTCACACACATCTGATGGGTTAGCGTGGTTCGCTTTTTCAAAGTTCATATGTGTAAAAAAAAATAATTCCAATAGTGGGGTCTAAAGTTATTGGTAACTTTTATCTCATTTTGTAACTTTGAATAATAATATCTTCAAATCAAACTAAACCTATTATAACGAATCCATGTAATGCTCTTGGTCATTATTATAATTTTTCTGCTGTCACACATCCTTTAAATCCTTCACAAAGTACTCCCAATAACTCAGAATTAACTTTTCCATAGCAAAATTACGATTTTTTGTTACCCTTATAATCAAAGTTACTCTCTAAATAATCAAAAATAAATAATTATGTTTTTATTATAGTTTTAAGTATAGAAGATCAAGATGTTTTTTTTTTATTTTCATTTAACAGTGCCATCATATCATATTTAATTTTAATATTTTGGATTTTATTAAAAATTAATTACTTCTGTAACCCACGACTCACGAATTATAATATATAAAACAGATTAAAAAGATTGCACGCCTAGCTTATTATGTTATTTTTATATTTATTCATTTAATTAATATTTATAATTAATAAATATAATACGTATTTAAATTATAAAAGTAATTTACCTAAGTGTTATGGTTAACATTTCCCCTGCACTTAAAGGATTCCGCCATGGTGTATGTTTCTTTAATATATGATCGTGTACTTTTTGAAGTAACTCATCAAAAGATTTAATTGACATACGGTAGTAAATAAAAAACTTTTCTGGGTATAGTCTTATATCATTATAAAATTTTAAAAAACGTCCACTTGTTTCACTATCATTATTTATTGAGTGAATCCAGTGTTTTCTAAGTGGCCTTTGCACAGGATTTTGTAGCACATAAAAGGTTTCTGCTACACACAAGACCTGAACTAGACGATCGTGATTTAAATCCATTTTGTACGGATGTCAGATAGTTAATATTTTATACCGTTATTTATAATTTTTGAATAACCGCGCGCGGTTCAGCCGCGTATGTGTGTACTGTATCTAAGCGATCCAACCATTCGCGGTCCAACCGCTATGTGTGGCCCTACCCTTAAGCATTAGACCAGAATTGTCCAACCAGAGTTTAACTTTTTTTATGTAATTTATTGAATATACTTCCATTTCATTATTTCCCTTAATTAACAGAACTGTGTCATCAGCAAAACACACTATTTTACCATTAATATCCATATTTAATAGACCATTAAGATAGATTATAAATAATAAAGGTCCAAGCACAGTAAGGACTTAAAATATATCAAAGATAACCTTAATTTTCAGTTTATTAATTAAAGTAAAGAGAGCAATATACTACATAAAAGTACATAATATAGTATATTATATTATATTGCTTGTTGACATTTAGAAATGATTGATGATCATGATTATTTATATAAATTCTTAATTGTAGGGGTTGGTTTCAGCAAAAAGATAACGTGCTGACGTACAAATGGAGGTACCTTGTTGGAGGTTGACAGTCAAGTCTGTTATGTTACTACTCAACTATGTACATTCTTTCAACTATTTAAATATTTTACATTCTTGCTCATGTAATTATTAAGACTCAGATTTAAATTCCCCAAAAATATTTAAAAATGACCATTAAAAAAATGCATTTATATGATCTAAAAATTCTGAAAATGTCCCCCCCCCAAACAAAAAAAAAAAATAATTATGTGTTAATGAAATAAATACATATTAAAATCATTGTATAAAACATTCCGAAAAAAAATTCAGATGCTTTGAAATCCGAACCCTATTAGTTATATAATATTATATGCAATAAAAGATAATTTTGTTATTATTATTTTATAATATGCACGTATAATGAATTTTATTCACTATAAAAACTTAAACTTAATACCTATGTTTTTATGTATTTCTAGTAGATTTCTTCATCTAAGCCCCCTCTTTTTTTCATTTCTAGATCCATGCCTGTTTACACAGTAACTGCATACACAGTAACTTTAAAATTATTTCTTGGAAGTGTTGGAGTATAAGTACTTATATATACTGAAATTGATTTAAAGCTCGTTGAATTACATTCAATTTCAATCGCACAAGCGTGTTTTCATAACACTTATAGTTAGATAATATTATTTTATCTCTAGTCAAATGGTTTAATAATTTATAAGTTTATGAAATTTAAATTATTACTTATAGTCATTAATTACATATAAATATATTTAAATATACATTTAATTTTAAGGTTTTTTGTTTTGTATAGGTACTTATCCATACTTATACTATAATACCAATTTACATAATTTACATAGCATTTAAATATTATATAGTATATAATGTAATATTATAAATACGAAAAAAACTCTGTCTGTTACATTTTCACGGCTTTATCACAGTATTGATAAAGGTAATGAACTCCGGTATGAAGGTAACCCTGAGAAAGAAAATCAACCCCTAAGAGAATGAAACTAAAAACCACTCAATGTGATTGAAACTATAAAATAAATTTCATGGATAGAAATTTGAAATTTGAAGAGCGCGTTGATTTCATATTGTAGTTTGTAGGTATCGTTTAAGTAGGTTTTTTTGAGACACTAAGAGGGTGAAACTAAGGTGGAAAAGTTTTTATTTATATTAATAGTTTTTGTTGTGAATATTTTTTACAGTTTTCATAAGTAAGCATAATAAGTTAACTACCGCAGTGTTAAATTGAGTAGTTGTTTCTTTGTTTCTATAACCATCTTTTCATTTTTCTTTTAAGTTGGGTTTATCTGTTTGAGTATTATTAATATTATTTTGTTTATGATATGTCTAGCAAACATAAGTCTGAATTAGCACATAGCTCTAAGTAAGATCTAATATACTCTAACCCAAAAAATTTAAGAGCAATCTCAAATTCACCATACCTCTGACACAAAACTCCATGCGACCTTAACATATTGGCTACCAGTCCTATATTCAAAAAACTAATCTTGTGTACTATTATTTACACTGATGTCTCTCATATCATAGATTAATTAATATATTACTATTTTTAGTATTACTATATTTAATCTATGCTCATTTAGATTTTGTTTATGAACAAATAGAAATGTAAAATAACTTTCTTTGTGTACCAAGTCGATATCTTTAAACTAAATAGGTCAGCAATTGTACTGCTCTATTGTACAATAGGTATCGAGTGAGACATGGTAATATATGTGTTAAACTTGAATTCAATGATATAAAATCATAGGCTATAATTCATAGCATACAAAAAACGATTCTGAACGAAAACTGTCTCTGTCAGCCTATATAATTAAGTGTATTTAATGATATTATTGCTATTGAAATAATTCATTTTACTATTAATAATACAGTATGTTGAATTATTTTTGGGGAAAACATTGTATTTGAGTGTATAAAATATAATAATATACTTTAAAAGTTTCAAACACCCAGGTAAAATATTTTTATATTACAACGAAATAACTAACATCATTATTCTTTAATTAAATATCTAATTTCATCCAAATTTGAACTTAAAATGTCTATAAAAAACAATCTTGTTAATAAATTTTTTTGAATTTTTGATTACACAATTAGCTAATTACGAGAAACCTTGTTTTAAATTTTCAATCCTTAGCTATAATAATTGAATATTTTATACACTTTTAATCACAAAATAATTTGCAAATTTTCAATATTTTGATGAATTTTCATTTCACTTTGCTCAGAATCTAAAATCTTACATAAAAATAATTGATATCAATTATTTTTAAAATAACATTTCGATTTAGATTATCAATTTTTTTAATGAGGAGCACCGGTGATACTCATGGTACCTAGTTAATATAAGTACTTAAGTGGTATTGTACATTGAGTATCACTTGGTGACTCTCAATTTATTTTCGTACTATTAGCTAAATGACAGTATCCAGTCAATAATAATTAAGTTTTGTAAATGATTCATTGATAATATATATAATATAGTGATGTTTGTGTTCCCTATATGTTCCTTCACTGTGCCCTAGAGCTCATGATTGTATCACTTACAAGGCAATGAATGTAATAGGTTTTATAAGAAAATGGCTGTAGAATTTAGATTCTATGTTTTTAAAGGCTTTATGTTGTGCACTAATCAGGCCTATTCTTGAGTATAGTTCCGTGGTGTGGAATCTTCACTCAATTATTGACATCAACTCTATCATAAAAGTGACGATTGACTAACCTTAAACTTTTTTCTACAGTATTTGTATCTTCAATGGTGTTTTTTTCTTGAAGTCCGTTAAATACTTGCTCTTGATACTCCCAAAAATCGTCACAAACATCATTTGGATGATAATTTTCAGCAGAATTATTTTCTCCTAGAAAATAATAAAATGCATGTATTTAATGCAGTAAACATTTCAAAATGTAAATTGTTGATTATTTTGAGTAAAAAGTTAGAAATATTATTATCATATATTTTCTATATTATTATTATATTGAGAATAAATAAATTGAAATTGCATACTAAAATAATAGAAAAGTACAACACTATAGGTAATCGATATCATATTGATATAAATAAAATTCCAGACAAAAAAATTAAGTTTTTGAGCTATTTAATCTTGAGTACTACAAGAATCATCATTCCAAAATAATGGGTTTAAAAGATATAATACGGATGTTATGATAATTTAAACATTTTAGCAAATAATATTAATCTATCAACAATTATAATTTTTAAAAATGATTCAAGTGTTACATAGATATTACATCTGTTTTATGTTTTTGTAAAATTATTTTTAAGGACTATTATTCTTACTGTAAACATTTTAATAACTAAGAAACTACTCGTTAAAAATTTTCAAAAAAATAATATTTTCACAAAATAATTTATAGTAAAAAAGGGGAACTTCACATTTGCAAATAGATGTTTGTATCACCACAGAACATTCCTTAGATAGAATAAAAAAAATCGAAAATTTGAGAGTTGGTATACTTAAATATTTCAAATATCAGAATTTAATTAAATACATAATTAAAGGAAAAATATGGGGTCGAGCATGCTTGGAAAATCACCCTGTATATTTATGATACGCATATCTCAAGTTACTATCAAATTATTATAATAATTAGGAAACAAATTTGTATAAAATATTATTTTTTCTGTGTGACCATTAACAGATGCTTCAATCATTAAATTCAATATATTTTCTTGTAGAAAAGTGAATCGAGCAGGAACTTCAAGGAAGTCTTGTAAACAGTAGAATTATTTGTGGGGCAAAGTTGGTATTTCCACTCCCATGTCAACAGCGGGCCACTGTTGGGCTGGTATTGGGCTAATTTTGGACCCCAAGCCCGCAAACATGATTCATGTCATTGCTAAATAAAATTAAATAGTAGCTAATAGGTAAAATATTTAGGTACCCCTCTACTTATATATTTATTATTTAGTCATTTTTGTCCTTCAAAAAAATGAGTTTTTTATGCCTATGATAGCAAATATTAAATTATGTAAGGATATTTGTATTGAGTTAAAAATGCAATTGTGACGAATAAGTTAGAGAGCTGGTTTTTTTCAGTTTTATTATAAGCTGGTTAAAACTTTTGCCCCCTTCCCCACACCATTTCCCAAAAAAATATTCTCGTATTTTTGAATTTTAAATCAAGCCACCCCAGACATGATGCAATTTTCAAAATATTTAGACTAATTTTTAACTATTTGTGACATGAATAATTTGCAGAATAATTTCAGATTAGTTTGAATTTATTTTCATATGCATAAATATTATGTATATTATTTAAATAATATATGAAGATTATATAAATCACAAAGCCACGAAGGATAAAACAATCAAAACAATATTATTCGCGTAATTCCTGCATGTAGTGTTGTTTTTTCTTTTGGTCAACGTTTCTAATAATTTACTAAGTATTTTTGTACCATTTTCTGACATAAAATGGAAAAAAGTTTAATGAAGAGTTTAACAATTTACTATTAAACAAGAATGCATATACTATATTTTTAAATAAAGTAAAATACGATGAATTAATTTTAAAAGTGAATAAAATGAAAACTAAAACAACAAAAAAGACTGCAGATAATTAAAAATGAATTAAAAATTACAATGTTGTAAATATATCAGCAATTGAAAAGTTGGTAATTCTAGTATTCGAAAGTAATTTAATGAAGTATTATGTTTAAAATGAACAATTATTTCAACTTCTTAACGAAACACATGTATCTGCGAGACATGGAGGTAGAAACTGTATGGAGTATGAATTGAACTTAAAATATAAAAATATAACAAGGGAGACTATAATGATATTTTTAAATTTATATGACCACTGTCAAAAAAAAAGTTTAGTTGTAAAATCTATACTTTCATCAGAATTAAACTCTCGCTGTCAAGTTGATTTAATAGACATGCAAGCCTAGCCTGGGCATTACAAGTACATAATGGTCTATCAAGATCATCTTACAAAGTTCGTAATTCTTAAACCGTTAACTCATATACGGGCTGAAGAAGTAGCCTACGTGTTAATTGATATTTTTACAACATTTGGAACCCCGTAAATTTTGCAAAGTAATAACGAAAGGGAATTCGCCAATAAAGTTATTATTAAATTGTATAGTATGTGAAAAGAACTTAAGATTGTCCACGGAAGGTTTAGACACTCACAAACTCAAGGATATGTTAAAAAGGCCAATCAAGACATTAAAAATATACTCGCAGCATGGTTAGCCAATAATAATTCCAGAAAGTGGAACAAAGGTCTTAAATTTGTTCAATTTATGATGAATTGAAATTTTGACCATGGTACAAAATGTTCACCGCAAGAAGCTATGTTCGGAATACATGCTAAAGTTGGCTTAAAATCAACCAAAATCCCAACCGATTAAATCTCTATTTTAAAATCAGAGGAAGACTTAGAAAAATCTCTAGGCTGTGGAGTTGTCATCGAAAACATAAACGAGAAACACGAAAAAAATGATGGTAGTGACAGTGCAAAACAATTTTCTTCTGACGATGATGAAAACGATCAAATAAAATTAAGAATAGAATCAATTTCTTCAAATCAATCAAATGCTGCTGAAAAATCTTAATGTACAAGCTAAGAAAATGAAGAATTTATTACACATTTTAAAGCAATTATTTGTATGTTTTTTTTTCTTAGTATTTTTTTTACACGGAGTTAACGGAGTGTTTTTGTTGGGATATAAGTATAATGTAAATACAGCATGGTTCCATTTTATTATGTACCTGTAGTCCTGTAGATATCATGTATATCTCTGGAAATATATAAAATATATATTGAAATTATTTTTTTAAACATCTAGACCCGGGGATAATTTGAAAAAAAAATTTCAAGGGTCAGAAAAAACTTAAATATTAGTTAATAATTAATGCATTTATTTTTGTATTAAAAACATAGTTTAAGCCATATAAGGCAATTATAATATATTTATAAAGTTTCATACTAATAATCACACAATTTTATACTTTAATAGTTTAGTGAGAAAATTGACTCAAATATCTAAAATGTGCGGAAAACCAGCATTAAAGACAAATATTTTTGGCAGTCATTTTCTATTCGAGAGCTGAATATGGCCCGCAGGCTGCCTATAGCCAATCTCTGGATATTAACATTTAAACATACATTTTACATGATTATTAATATTTGTCTTTAAAGTTAAAAAATAAATAAATACTTCTTATATTTTGATTTACAATAAAAAGATTACTCTGTATAATTTGTATAAATGTTCTCTACAATGAGTTTTTGGCTTTATGCGTGTGATCTGAAAGTATTTGATACCAAAATTTTATAATTTTCGTTGCATTATTATTAAATACTATTAATTAGGTATAAAAGAAAAGCTAATTTGTTATTATATTAATTAAGAAAAAATTAAACTGTAATACACAGTTTTCAATTTTTGTGAACGGTAAATAACTCTTTGTTTATCGTGTTAAGTTATTAAAAAAATTATAAACCAGTACCCACGATTTCTCCTTCTATCTATAGTAAAAAATTTGATAGGGCTATTTTGAACAATATGTAAATTAACTCAAAAGTTTTTAAATAACACAGCAATCTGCAAATTTACTTTTAAAAATCTATGAATAATGCAAATTATTAAAAAAACGTACATGTAACATAGTACCTGTAAAGCATAAGTGCCTACTACCTATGGGCTATGAGTACCTTGTGCTTATAATATTATGCGTCATTACGAACGCAAAATTCATAAATAACTGAACTTCATTCTTCACTTAAAACAATGAAGTTGTAAGATAATTGTGGATGGGTGGATGGATGAGAGGATATTAACAAGCCCGTCTAACAGAATCACGAATTCCGCGTTGACACTTGTTGTGGGGGTATGGTCGTACACTCGTACGGACAATCGTGGCGTTCGGTCGACGTTTGTAACGATTAATGTAGTCTATAATCTACACTCCACGTCACCACAGTTATACACTGTAGAATCTACAGTAGTACAGTCACGACATCGCAGGTACAAGTTGGATATAACGATTTTTTTTTAACTTTTCTTTTTCTATACATCGTACTATTATCAAGCAGTTCTTTTCTGGTTTCAAACACACGACACGTCATATGATAAGTACTTAGAACACCGTTTAAATATTCAATAATTTATTTTTAAAGCACACGTAAATACGTAATCATCGGGTACGTGTTAAACAGGACGTCATAATTCATAATATTACTGTAGAGTGGTGATATTTAAACATATAGTGCGGACGTCGGTGATAAATCAAATGCATTGTATTGAACCTTGAACTTAACACAGAAAGGTGAACAATTTTCTATTTTTAAATCAGATCATTACAACTCTGAGAACGCAGTTATCAACTTACAATGCTACTACTGTAATCAGTAAACAGAAAGCACAACAAACGAAGTAAATAGTAAACCATACATCTATATTTATTTTTTTATCTTAATCAGCAGTCAACACTCTACTAGTCTACTTAGAAATTAACAACAATTAATGATCAAACATTTTTAAACTTTTTTTCATAATGTTTTCAAATTGGATCATTGCTAGAAACATTCAGCATAGTTGTAAATTGTTAATTGTTGGTGGAGGTTCTGGAGGATGTACGATGGCAGCTAAGCTCTCAAAATACGAACGTGATGTGATCATACTGGAACCAAATGATACACACTACTATCAACCTATGTTTACGTTGATTGGAGGTGGAATAAAAACTATTTCCCAATCTCGTTCTTCTACAAAATCAGTGATTCCAAAAAATGTAAATTGGATCCAAGACAAAATCAAAAGTTTTAATCCAAAAGTAAATATTGTAACAACATCAAAAGGAGACACAATTAATTATGATTATATGGTGGTGTCTGTTGGACTACAATATAATTATGATCAAATCATTGGTTTAAGAGAAGCCCTTGATAAAAAAGATAGTGGAGTATGTACTAACTATTCATCTCAGTATGTAGAAAAAACTTATCAAGTTTTGCAAAATTTCAATGATGGAAATGCGATATTTACATTTCCTAATACACCAATTAAATGTGCTGGAGCTCCTCAAAAAATTATGTATATTACTGAAGACTATTTAAGAAGAAAGGGTAAAAGAAGCAGGGCCAATATTATGTACAAAACATCCACACCTGCAATATTTGGAGTTAAAAAATATGCACAGAAGTTACAGCAAATATGTAATACACGGAATATTTCTGTAGGCACAAGACAAAATTTAATAAAAATAGATTCTACCCAGAACAAAGCCACTTTTCAATTTCTTGACGAACCAAATAAAACTGAATCAATAGAATATTCTATGCTTCATGTTACTCCACCAATGGGTCCACCAGATGTTCTAATGAAGTCCAGTCTCAGTAACAGTGCTGGATATTTAGATGTTGACCCTTATACATTACGTCACAATGTTTATGGGAACGTTTTTGGAATTGGAGATTGTACAAGTTGTCCGACATCAAAAACAGCAGCTGCAGTAGCAGCACAAAGTATTGTTCTTCTTAAAAACATGATAAATGTGATGAATGGTAAGAGCATCAAAGAAAAATATGACGGGTACACATCTTGTCCATTAATCACTGGCTATAGCAAATGCATTTTAGCAGAATTTGATTATGACCTTAAACCATTAGAAACATTTCCAATAAACCAAGGAAATGAGTTGTACAGTATGTTTTTAATGAAGAAACATGCACTACCATTTATTTACTGGAATATAATGCTTAAAGGTTATTGGAATGGCCCTAAAATGATAAGGAAAATCATGCATTTTGGTTTCGATTAGATTAAGAAAAATTATGATGTAATAAAATATAAACACTTCTCAAGGGTATAATCATTATTATAGTATTATTATAGTATTAAATTGTATTTATTTTTGGTAATTCAATAATACTCAAAACATTTTAATGATTAATAATATTAATAATAATTATTATTTCTCATATTATGCAAAGGGTTAGGATTGATTCCTTATTAATAATTTATACTATTATTTGTAGTTTGTGCACTTAATGAATGTCTTAATATTCTATATATAAATATTATATTTCAAATATTAAAATAATTGGGTACCTAGTCCAAAAAATAATTAAAACTAGTAAATTCTAGATGTTGAATAAATTATCTTAGTAGCTGATACTATAAAGTATATTGAGCATTTTTACAAATTTAATTTTTAAGTGATAAAATAAAAATATTACCTGTATTTTGAGTGTCCATGAAATGTGATCTATGACAAAACTCGGAGGTATCCAGTATTGTATCATTAAAATCTACTAAATTACTGTTTTCAATTTGAGATAATTCGTCTATAAAATGTTTAATATTTTTTTATTGTTATTTACCCCAAAATTACTGTTTTAATATATGCAATATATATATATATATTTACTATTGTTATATAAAGTGTCTTCTTTATTAGCTTCAATAACAAGTTGTACTAATTCATCAACTTCAACAGATACGACATCATGGTCTTCAATCAAATGGCACTGAAATTTAAAATTTATAAACTAAACATATTTAAAATAATAACCTATTGATTATATTCCAAATGTAAAATGGAAGTAAATTTCATATATTAGTAAAAATAAAATTATTTAAGTTTATAAAATAATTTATGATAAATAATAGCACACAATTTTCCAATCTATACCTACCTAGTTATATAAAGGATTTAAAATAAATAATTTTATTTTGTATTAACAATACCGAATTTAAGTCTTATCTATGAATATAATTTCATTTATAAAAGAAAATATTTTAATAACTGAAGGTATTCCAGTATTTTATTGTATTATCAAATATTAGTTTAAATAATTTACAATAGAATTAATAGATCATTTTCTTAAAATAATTATAATATTGTTTTTAATTACATTAATATATTTATTTATAATACTGAAATAGATTTTTAATTATAAGAAAATTAAATATGGATGCTAAGTAAATACTTACTCGAAGAACATTTACTGAATAAAATATATTATCACATCCAATACATTTTGTTCTCAGTGAAGATTTAAGTGGAGAATGATGGAAATGATTTTTTTCATTATGTTCCAAAATAATTTTGACATTTAAACAAAGAAAAGGACATGAATCACAATAGTAAAATCCTAATCCATTTATAGTTTTATAGTTAGTGGAGGCCGATTTTTCTTCTTTGCACAATGTTTTTTGATTTTCGGAAAATTCGCGAAAGAATGTTGACATTTGACTATTACCCAAGTCTAATAGATCATCACTGTTTGAACTTTGAACAATATCAAAATCAGTCGACAAATCGCAAAAATTGTTCAACAAATTTTGTTGCAACTTGGCCGTTTCCGTTGTTTTAGATATTAGCTTCTCATCAGGTATTACTCTTACACGTTGGGCGACCAACCGATCTCTATCCACAAGCCTTAATGTTTGATTAGACGACAGTAGTTCGATTGATGACAACATATTGGAATTGGTCATCAATAATAAAAAAATAATATTTTACTAATCACAAAAAGCAGCATTTAACATTTATAGTTTCATAAAAAACACAAGGTTTCTCAATATATACAGAATACTAAAATCAAACATTTTTAAAACAAAATACACTTCGAAAAATATTTATTTTTCCAATAAGTAACCATCAGGACATGAGTACCAAATTACATGATGACAATTTATTTTTGACAAATACGTTCTTATCTCTATTGTATTCGTAATCACGGTTATAAAACAGACTATATAATCAGTGGTTGTAACCAGAAGAGTCTCTCGCTAAGAAATCAAAATTCTGTTCCGTGTTATTTCCGTAAACCGGTAAGAAACCTAACCATAAAAAAATTAAAATTCTCTTTATCTGATCATACTGATACTGTGATTTTTTGTGTTATTCTGGGATAACATTATCGACCTTATCTATTAAACTCTAAGACTAGTCAAAACTCAAATTTCAAAACTATTTAGATAATTGATATGAGTATTTTTATTATTTTCATTTAAAAATTCTAGAGTTGATGTATTCAGTATTGATATTTGATAATCATTAATCAACCACATATGTATATATTAAATTAATGATTAATACAGTTCTAATTTAATAGTTATATTAAGGTTGTGATAAAACTTAAAATGACCTTTACTATGCTAATCGCCAGAAATGTTCAAAAATGTTTCAAATTTATAATTGGTCCACAAACAATCAGACAGTTATCATCAAAACTGGTCGAGGAAGACTTAAAAGTAACCGATGATTGTGTAAAACGTCTTGAAGCTATTTGTGACCAAGATGAATTCCTCCGTTTAAGTGTTGAAAGCGGTGGATGTTCTGGATATCAATACAAGTTTGAATTAGATACAACTATTGCAAAAGATGATTGTGTATTAGAAAAGCAAGGTATTAAAATAGTGGTAGATACAACTTCCTTAAATTATATCAAAGGATCAACAATTGACTATGAACAACAATTAATCAGAGCGGCTTTTAGATTAATAAGGAATCCAAGAGCAGAAGATGGATGTTCTTGTGGCGCGTCATTTTCAATAAAAATTGACTGATTATATTTTAGTTACCTGTGTATTTGGTGTAAATAATATATCTTATTGTTGAATTTTGTTATGTAGTTCTAATATTAAAAAAAAAATAATAGTATTTTTTGAATGTAAACTTACCATAGTGTTTAACTATTCACTAAAACTAATAATAAAAATTTCACTGTATTTATGATATAAATATATATCATACAACATAATATACCTTTTAATACTAAGTAGATACTAAAAATTCAATGAAAATTTTTAAAAACAAAGCATACTTATTTATAAGTCATATCATAGGTTTTTCTATTTTTTCAACAATTTAATGAACAATTAATCTCTGTTGTCGGATACTTTGAACTAAACAGTTGCTTTTTTATCAAGTTGTCTATGAATTTTTTTTTAAATGAGCACTTGCTTACTTACCAACATTTTGTATAAAAAGTAATGTATTCTGAAGTATATCGAATTTATATTAAATGTAGTTATGATACATGGGTATACAGCTGTATGGTTTATACAACTTAAAAAAAGTTTATGGAAAATACTTTATATTATACAATGTATTATTATTATTATATTTATTTTGTAAATAATTGTATTGCTAATAATAAAGAAAACTATTTAGAATTATTTGGTTTTAGTTAAATTTTTTAAAATAAATAAATGCTCTTAAATTTTATATGATATTAAGAAAAAAATCAAATCCAGATATTATAAACTAATTGGATACCAACAATATTTTATCTACTTAATAACGTTTATGGGTATATTACTGGATACTTAACTTTATGAGTATATTACATTATAGAATCTAAGCGGAACAATAAATGCATTCTTTTACAATAATAATTGTCTTTTTTTTTTGTGTGTGTCATCATGTATTATCGTATTAGGGCAATGAAAGTGCTTTGATTTTCTTCATCAGCATCTTTTCTGGTAGGAAAGTAAATCTAGTAAGTACTTTGGAGGGGGGGGGGTTAAAAGTAAAAATTCCTAATAGTTTTCAAACAACAACAAAAAAGTTAAGGGAAAAACAGAAATTTTTATGCAAAGCCAATTTTTAAAAACATCGATTTTTCATTTTACCAAAAATATTAATAGTAGATATATGAAATTTTCACTAAATGTTTATATATATATTTTCTATACACAGTACAATTTTCAATTTAATTTAACTTTTTGAGTTATTTATATATGCATAATACATTTTCGTGTTTTTTTTTTATTTTTTAAATGCAGTCTACAATGTATACCAATTAGGCACAATAAGTAAATGTGATACAGATTAGTTATCTACAAATTTTAGAAAAAATACATTATGTCCTTAATAACACACATAATACATGACATTTTTGAGGAAAGCAACCACCCATTAGTAACACTTTCAATTTGCTTTTTAAAAAAAATTTTTTTTTTATTAATAATTAATTAATAATAGGTGCCAACAGATCAAGACACCATTTTCGTTTTAACCATCTCGAGGGGGGGGGGATACCAGGGATTGTAGGAATAGCAAGATTTCTGACAAGAGGATTGGGATGAGATAAAATACGAGCATGAAAATGTTTATATGTTTTAGCTTCTTCGTAAACTAAAGGCATTTTAAGGTCTGTACGTATGATGTAGTTAGAGACATAAGAAGGGACATTTAATAATTTGCGAAGTGCAATGTTTTGAAATGATTGAATTTTGTTAATCTTAGTTTTTTTTGCGCTTTCCCAGAGCTGAAGGCCATATGTCCAAGTAGGTTTTAGTAGTGATTTATAAATAAGTAGTTTAGTATTGATGTGAATATATTTATTATTGTTGATGAGGCTTTTTAGTAAGCGTAGGCGAAGGTTTAAATTTTTTTAAGCCTTTATCAAGAGTCAGGCCTAGATATTTAACATTTAAAGCACTGGAATTAAAATGTTATAAATAAAAATATCAGGGCATGAGGCTAAACTAAGGGTGAACGTCGAATGTATAGATTTGAATTGATTTATTTTTAGTCTCCAGTCGGTGTACCATTTTTCCATGAGATTGAGGTGAGATTGGAGATTTTGAGTAGCCACGAAGGGATCAGAGTGTATAGATAAAATTGCCTTATCATCAGCATAGTCGGCAACCAGTGTATTAGGTGAGGTTGGTTGGTTAAGATAAAAATATTGTGCAGGATACGGGAGAGAATACCACCTTGACAGACACCAGCAGTTATATTGGCTATGGAAGAAAAATCATCACAAACCCGAACTTGAAAGTGGCGATCAGAGAGATACGACTTAATAATAGCGAAGTATGTAGGATGAAGAAACTTTTTTAATTTATAGAGGAGGCCGTCATACCATACCCTATCAAAGACTGAGAGATATCCAGAATGCGTTCGAACAGTAGTTTTTTTTCCAGGGAGTAAGATATGGCGTCAACAACTCTGAGAGTCTATTAAACAGTAGAGTAAGAAGGGCGAAATTCAAATTGAAAATCAGGAAAAATGGATTTTTCAGTAATAAATGGAAGGATACGTTTTAGAATAAGTTTCTCCAAAATTTCAGCAAAAAACGGGAGTTAACTTATAGGTCGAAAAAAGGTTATTGCGTCAGGTGGCTTATTAGGTTTGGGCACGAAGATGATGGTGGAAAATTTCCACAGCATGGGGAAGTACGATAGTTTTATACTGGAATTAATAATATGAGAAAGATGAATAAAGTCTTTATTAGTTAAATACCTAGCTACTTCAGCAGTTATCAGGTCAAATCCGGGAAATTTCTTGAGGGAGTATTTATTAATGACAAATTTGATGTCATCTGATGTAAAATGTTTGACAGGATTAGATAGCAAGTGAGGTGGGGAGTTAAGATAATCTTTCATAACACTAGTGTTGGTTTGAGAGTAAATGTCAGAATGAGGTTGAAATATACCAGATAGATGAACTTTAAAAGTTCAGCTTTATCAGAGTCAGAGACGATATAACTTCCGTCTGAATTTTTAATTGGTAGATTAAAAGTTTTAAATTTACAAATATATTTAGTCGCTCTCCAAAGACTACCACCGTCTTTTGACGAACGTTTGATAAGAAAATAAGTGAAGGTCTCAGATTTATGTTTTGCTAGCACTTTTTTTTAAGGTGGTTAGTTAATTTATTGTATTTGTGCTTATGAGAAGGAAGACGAGTTCGTTGAAAGTTAGCTCTAGCTCTACGTTTTTCTACTATTATTTTAATACTACGAATGAATTCTGAAAGAAGAGGATTATGAAATGAGAGTTGAGATTTTAAAGTAGAATACCACGCCGCAGATTGAACAAGTTTTGTAAAATTATTTACAGCAAGATTGATGTTATTAGTTGATTTTAGTATTACATTTAAATTCATTTGTTGGTTAACAAGATCATGAAATTTGTTTTTATCGGTAGTAGGTTTAAATAATTTAGGAGATTCAAGCACGTCAGAGGGGAAGCACTTAAGAGTTAATCAGATAGAAGAGTAGTCGGAATTTAATTCAAGAAGATTTTCGGTGTTGCAGTTTAAGTTACTAGGTATCTTACCTACAAAGATATCTAAGATATTGGGGTTTTTGGATGCTGAGCACGGCCAAGGAGCAATAAGGCCAGGAGGAGCAAGTACTTTGTAATTTTTTGTTGATATGAAATTTTGAAGAACTATTTCACATGTATTATTAATACGACATTCCCAGGCCAGGTGTTTTGCATTATAGTCACCTTCAGCTATAAAATTGTTGTTAATTGTATTAATGTAGTCTGTAAGAATTTGTATGCAATCTCGTGTTTTGGAGAAGAATAAGACGGCCGCTATGCTACAGGGACATTATTTATTTTAGTAATTAAAGTACATGATTGTAGATACTCTTGGCAAAAGTTTGGAAGAATTTTATAGACGGTTGAAGATTTAATTATAATGACAACTCCACCATGTGCTGTGCTATCAGGCTGATGTTTCACAATTAAGATAGCACGGAGTACATATGAGTGCTCGCAACAACTGTAGGCGCATAATTAATTGTTATTCTTAATTCTTATTTTTTATTTTTTATTATTGTCAATAAAAATTATTTCAATCTGTCAAAAAACTTGAAAATTTTAATACTATGTTCTTATTTTGTTGTAATTGAAAATTAAAAAAAAAATTGAGCGTAAGTCTATAATAGTATTTTATAGGCATCTAATGTTAAAATTGAGACAAAAAACGTAAAAATCACGAATATTTATAGTTTTTTTTTTTTTGATTAAGAACACTTTATAAATTAGGAATTCATAAATAATTTTCTGGTTAAATCTGAAATTTGAAAATTCAACACAAGATTCTTTATATAAAAGTTGGCAAAACAATTGTTTTATTAGAGAGATATTTTAAAATCTTGTTCGTTATCAAGTCGTGACCTGGGGATTTATAGGGATTTAATCTTTAAATCACATTTGCAATTTCATTTGGAGAGACATGTTTAATAGGAAGAGACATAGGTAATGAGGTATTTAGATAGTTGCTTATTTTTACTAGTTGAGTGTTACTAGGAATTATATCGGGGTGAGGTATGAAAATATTCGAAAGGTGTTCCCTAAAAAGATTCGCTTTGTCAAGATCTGATAGAGCAAACGATCCATCTAAATGTTTAATAGGACAGGAAAATTCTTTCAATTTAATCATATTTTTGGTGGTTTTCCATAATGAACTATCTTGAGTATTTAAAGATTTGAACTTTTTGTCAAAAAAGTCATTTTTATATTTTTGGATTAATTTTTTAATGCTGTTGGATAGATTATTGATAGTTGACTTGTCAGAAGGTAGTCTTGATCTTTGCTAGCGGGAGCGGGCCCTACAGTTTTCAGCGATTAAATTGTTTATATTAGGAGGTAAAAGATAAGATTTTTATTTTAAGTTGCAATTCTGATTAGGAGGATAAGAATACTCGTAGACAGCTGATTGAATTGAACTAAGTAATTGCTGGGCTGCGGAATCTATTGCATTGCATGTTTTGAAGGAAATTTTTAGGTTTGTACTATTTTCTAAGGTTGAAGAAAAATATTTCCAGTTGAGTGGACCTTTAGAAAGGGAGGGACGAGAAGGAATTTGAATTGGAAGATCCGTAATGTTAAGCATAACGGGTGAATGATCGGAAGAAAGGTCGCATATATTTTGAATAGTATGATTTATATGATTGGGGATGGACGATATAAAAAAAATCCAGTAAATCAGGTTGTCTGTTCAGATGTGTTAGCCAATATGTTGGACCACGGGGTAAAATAGTTGAAAAACCATTGGTTTGAATAGAATTGTAAAATATTCGATCTCTAGGGTTTTCAACGCGGCTGCCCCATAAGAGGTGTTTGGCATTGATGAAATCTCCCCCGGCAATGAACTTGCGCCCTAATGAGAATAGAGGTTGGTCTAAGTGGAGCTGAGATATACTTGGTCGTAGAGTTATAGGAGTATGGTTTATTGAAATTGAAATACTTGATGCTTGGACAGTGGGGATTTGAAACCAGCTAGAGGATGGTGTTGGATTAAGGATAATATTAGAACTGGGGAACAAGAATGAGATATACCATCCGGATGATTGGTTTTGTAGATATTAAAGCCAGGAAAAAAATGTTTGGAATTGTCTGTGTAATGAGTTTCAGTTATTAGAGCTACATCGATTTGATTTTATATAAGAAAGTTTAAAGATTCGGATTTTTTTTGTTTGAGACCGTTAGCATTCTAAAGAATGATTTTAAGAGATTTATTGTTAATTCGATTATTTATCAATATTTGGAATTAATTTATTTATTACAGGGGTAAGTAATTGAATTGGGAGATAAATTAGTTGTTTGAACTCTATGGGGAAAGTGGATAATTGGTAATTTGGTATATTATTGGGGTAATTGGATTGAGGGTTAGTTTTACTTGAAAAACTATGGCTCTCAGGATTTTGGGTAAGGTTAGGAAAAGTTTTATATCATTGATGTAAGGTGGGGGGATGGGTCCTGTCACTGGGTCGCAGTACCTGTTTGTTTACAATAGTGTTATTATTTACAAGATTTTTAGAAGTTGAGTTTGATTTGAAGTTTGAATGTTGTAAGTTTTTGTGAACTGAACAGCCGCGATAATTTTCTGTGTGGTCACCTCGGCATAAAGCACAGGTTGGAGTAACATCTTTTGATTGTGTACACTGTGAAGTGGGATAGAAGTCGGCACAACGAACACATCTAGGAATATCAGTATTATTAGAGTTGTTATTTTGTGTATCGTCTATTTCACTAAAGTTTTCGATATCATGAGGGAGAGAGTTAAATCTGTTAGTGCTAACAAAGACATGTTTGGGTTTCTTTATTTCAGATTTTTCGGTTAAGCTGGTTGAAGAGAGGTTTCGTTTGGAATTATTTTTGACTAATTTAAAATCAGAATTAAGAATTTCGTCATCCGTAAAAACATCATTTGAGGAGTTTGATTTATTTGAAACACTCTGTATACGATTCACATTATTTTTTGAATTTGGTTTATTTTTATTTGTTTGTTTAGTGTTAGTATGTACACTGCTCGATGACGGTCTATTAGCAGGCCCGGTCATTATTGAATGAGATAAGATTGGAACGATCGCCGAATGGGCCGGGAGTTCCAAAAGATAAGTAATAACTACTATGATTAGAGATGGTAGAATATAAGTATTAAAAATTACTAAGTTTGAGTCGCTGATGGGTTGGAAACATCCGGAACTTCAACAGGACAGTAGATTTGATATTTGTATAACGCAAAAATTGATTGGTATTAATCTTGAGATGATAGTACACTTACAAGGTTAGAGATAAAAAAACAGAGTACAGCGAGAGAAGGCGAACATATCGCCACGGAGTACAGCGAGCAAATTACTATACTTACCTCAGAGATATTACATCTTCTTTAAGTAAACGACCATACTTTTTAATTGTTAGAATGCTTTTTGGAAAGATTATAATAATACAAATTGAAATGTAATGAGCAAACTACAGCTACAAAATAATGAAAAATATTGCATATACTTGAAGATATAGTAAATAGAAATAAATAAAAAACAATACCAGAATCAAAGTTGATCACATTTTTGTTTATTTGTTTTTACCACAACAACCGCATTTCATCATCTTTGAGGAAACTATGCAACACTATTCAGGAGTTTAAAAAAACTCTTTATTTCCTATAGCCATTGAAATAACCTTCAAATACACACTTTGGCATTTTAAAATTCAGTTGAAAAAAATGATACACCAAATGTCGAAATCATTGAATCAACATTCAATGGTTGGACTTTTATTATCATTAAATACGACAACGATCAATGAACTTTTGTATTTTGGCGGCAATAACATTGCAGGCCAATGACATGCGGAGAACTACAAGCAATGATTTTGTAGATAGAATAGTGAGATATGCGTCAACTGGACAAAAACTGGTTTTTTGTGATGATACCTATTTATTTAATCTTTTATAAAACAATATAATAGCAACATTTTAAAAAATCCATCAGATGACCAGGTTCTGATACTATTAAATATATTTTATAGTATATTATAGAACAACTCTGTGAATTGCAGTGTCATCTCTACTATAATATTTCAACTTTTAGTACTTTTACAGTCAACACTGTTAAATCAATACTTGTTTTCCTTGGGTTTTAGTTAATAAATATATTTTTGGAAATAAGTAAATTATTATAAATTATAATGCCTCTTTATATAGTCTTTGGTTTTTATCCATTTATCTATTAATTAATAGCTAATCAGTTGTTTTACATTCTTTCCTGAAATTGTAATTAATATATCTTCATTTCTACCGAACAATAATGCTTTCATTAAACTATTCTTTCTTGTTTATAGAAAACTAAAATATTTTAAAGTACAATATTTAATATTAGTTTAAACTGTAACATAAATACTATGATAAATATTTTGGTAAGTTTAATAAACATATATTTTTTTAATAATCCCGTTAAACCGCGTTAATTAATTTATATCATTGGTTTAATTTTAATATTTTAAATAATAATATGGTGTTTAATTCGTGAAAATTAAAATTATATTAATATTATTAACACCTATAATAGGCAAAATAGCATATTGAGAAGTTTAAAAATGCCTTGCATTAAAATAATTTTATAATAACTACTGTAACAATATGTATTCTATATTATATAAATAGATTTTTACTAATATTGTTGGTCTTGATTTATTGTTATTCAGTTAGGCACATAGTATTGACTAATCAATAATGCACCATTACCCATTGAAATTAAAAAACAATTATTATAAAATATGAAATAATAAATAAAATATTTTTGCCTTCTTTTCTCTTGATTGTTTTATTTTTGAAAATAAAAATTTACTTAGCAATATAATGATTCAATTGAAAGCATTTTTAATCTACAGTATATAAAGTGTTAAATATTTTTGGAAGAAATATAATTTTATTAATTTTTTTTTTCAAAATGTGTATTTTAGGTATTGAATCTAACACTGTTTAAAAACAATTTTGTATTGTATTCAAACATTTGTAAATCAATTCCAATATAATAATTAACTAAAAAAAAGTTATTTATATTTTAGAAAATTGATTATTATAATTAACTGCAAATCTATTGTTTAATATTAAAAATATTAACAATAATTTGTTGAGATATTTAGTTAATATTATTGTATATCTACCATTAAATATTATATTTTTTTATATGAATTTCAGTTACTGAACACAAAATTATTGTAATTGTGGATGAATAAATATATGAAATAGAATTAAAGAAGTTTATAAAATCACCAATAAATAAATGCAAAAATAAAACTAAGTATACAGTTATATTCAATAAAAACATCAATCATGGATGAATTGTGTGATAAAATGACAATCATAAATATTACACCTCATATTCTTGAAACAAATTATGAACAATTAGAATTATTATCAGAATCAGAACCTGAAAAAGTATTTGCATTTCTAATAAATAACAATAATTTCAAATATACATTGAATAAATGTGTAAGTATTACAGTACTCATTAATTTGATGAATATATTTTCAAAAGTAAAATTTTTACAATTAACTCAAATAAAATCTACTGCATTAGATATGATGTATAATTCAAAATATTTGGAAAACTTAAATAACTCTCTTATTAATGTTTCTAAACTTGGAGATTTAATTAGTGAAATTAAATTACAAAAATTCTTCATTAACTGTAAAACTATATTAGAACTTATTACAAATCCAAAATCTAAATTACTATTGAATGAAATAATACAATTTATACAATCAATATTAATTGAATCAAGTTCCACAAATATTCAAGAATTAGTGTTAAATGACTCAAAGACTGAAAAAAAATTGAAAAATGTTGTGCATTATGATGTTAAGAGATGGCCACAATGTTATAAATCCCTTTCTATTTATCCTGTAATCACAGATATTACTGCAAAAAATGTAATTTTGAGTCCAAATATAATGAAAGGGAGTTATGATAATGTAGAACATTACATTGATGTACAATTTCGTTTACTTCGTGAAGATATTTTAGCTCCAATTCGTGAAGGTATTCAGTCTTATAGGATAATGAAGAAACTTGACCAAAAATGTGGTACAAAGATGCCAAATTTGCATATTTATTTTGGGGCAATAATTACAAAACAAAATATTATAGAAGAAACTTTTTTAGTACATTTTTTCACCAAAGAAGATTGCTCAATTAATTCAAAAAAATTTATGTTTGAATCACTGTTGGTATTTAGTGATGATAATTTTAATTCAATGTTTTTTGCTACAGTTAAAAAAATGAATCGGAAAAGAAATCAGCTAATAAAAACATTGGTAATTCAACCTTTGGGTAATAAAACATTAATTAAATTGAATTCTTCTTATACTATGGCTGAATCTGATGCTTATTTTTTACCTTACAAGTATAGCATGGATGTTTTGAAAACATTTGACCATTATAACTTTCCTATGAAATCATATATTGTATATGGAAAAAATAAATCTAAAGTTCCAGCATACTTAAAATATAATTCAAAAATATACAATATTAATGGTTTACAGTTTGATATTTTAAATGATAACCTTTGGCCAGATAACAATGTTTTAGGACTTGACTGTGCTCAAAAAATGGCATTTAAAGCAGCATTAACTGAAGAATTTACTATAATTCAAGGACCTCCTGGTACTGGAAAAACATATATTGGTCTTAGAATAGCTAGAAGTATTATAGAGAATATGTATGAAACAAATAAACTTAAAAAACCAATTGTAGTTGTTTGTTATACAAATCATGCTTTAGATCAATTTCTCGAAGGTTTAATTAATATCACTAAGAAAATTTCAAGAATTGGTGGTGGATGTAAATCTGTTCATTTAAAATCTCATGTATTAAGAAATAATAATAGTCCTAAACAATTACATATTTTAAAAAATTCATATGTAGTAGGGCTTACTACTACTGGAGCTGCTATGAGACAATCTTTGTTAATGGAACTAGAGCCCCCTATAGGTTGGTTTAGATTTATATTTTTATCAGTAAATTAATATTGAATTGCATGTTGTGTAGATTATAATTATTTATTTTTAATATATATAAAAAAAAATTGAACATTAAGTATTTAATTTAACTTAATCTTATAAAACATATTTTCAATACAGATATTTAGTTATATTAAATGTTTTTAATAATAACAAAACTCCATTTCTAAAATTATCTTATAATATTAAAATCAAATAGTTGAATAATGAATTGTAAATAAATAGAAAAAATAATAATAATAAACTTCTCGGATATTTCAATAAAATACTAGCAATATTTAATTAAATATGATTTTTTTTATTAAATAATTTATAAATAATAATATAAGTGTGTACCAAAATATTAAATTAAATATAAAAAGAATTTTAATTGATTAAATAATATATCTTTAAAACTGGATTAAATGTTAAATCAATTTTTCATTAGTAAATTTATTTAAAAAAAATATTTATTTTGTAATTTGTTGTACATTATATTATTCTAAAACATTCAGTTATTGTGGAAGAAGCTGCTGAAGTCTTAGAGTCGCATATAGTCGTGTCCTTAACTAAATTTTGTCAACATTTAATTTTAATTGGTAAGTATTATACTTTTGTACATCATACTAAATTGATATCTTTTTTTTTAATATTTAAGTTTTTATAAATTAAAAAAATATTTTAACGATCTTTTGTTTTAGTATTTATTACATACTTTAAACTTTTTAATATATTATTAAAAAGTTAGCATGGATAGAATTTGCATTTCTTTTCTTATGATACCTTAATTATAATTTATAGACAAAACAAAAGTGTGCCAGTGAGTAACTGTTTTATAAAATGTTTTTTTTCTAATCTTCAAATATCTTAAAATTGAAATCTTATACATTTTGAAAATGAACATATTATACTTGAAATTTACTAAAACTATAAAATGGTGGTATTATTTTTGCTTAAGAAAATCTAAGAACAAATAGAGTTGTTTTTATGATCAATTATTTATTAAAATATATGTGTATGATTTATAGGGGATCATCAACAATTACGTCCAAGAACTTCATCTTTTACACTTGCAAAACGGTTTAATTTTGATGTTTCACTATTTGAACGTATGGTAAAAAATGGATTTCCCTGTTATACTTTAGTCACTCAACATCGAATGCGGCCTGAAATATCTGCTTTAATAAAACCTATTTATCCTTTCTTGATAGACCATAAATCAGTTCAACATAGAAATGATATTAGTGGTGTTACTAATAATATATATTTTATTCACCATAAAGTACATGAAGAGAAAGTAAGTAATATTGTTGATTAATGGGTATTTTTAGTATTTATCATCAATCTCAAGCGTTATCATTTTAAATCTTACCAACTATTTTGCTAATTAATTGAGTATATATATTTTTATATTATTCATGTATTTTGTTAGGAAATCGGTTCTAATAGTCACAAAAATATTCACGAAGTAAAATTTTTTATGGAATTTGCCAGATATTTGATAAGTCAAGGCTATCGTCAAAATCAAATTACTATACTAGTTACCTATCGAGATCAATTATTAGAATTTCAAAAGGTAATTCATATTATTTAAAACAGTTTTTTTTAAATTTATTATTATGTTATAACTTATTTATAATTAGAGTAATGTTCATAAAAAATATATCGAACTTGTATTTTTAAGTATTATAAATTATAAAAAAGAAATATAGATAGATACTATGGTACCACATATCAATTGAAAATATCTTTAACTAATAGATGGACAAGACAACATTTAGAAATTGATTCACTTTATCACAACCCTAATATTTTTCCTATCTATAATTTTAGATTTTTAGCAAAACAAAAAAATAACTTATTTTACTTATATAGATTTTTTTGGTGAACTTTTCAATGTTATAGATTTGTTAAAATATTATATTAGATTAACTTATATTAGATCAATTAAAAATAGTATTTATAGTTTTATATAATATATTTTATGTAATTATCTTGTTATAATGTTTAACAGTATTTTAATTTAATTCTTAAAATTTATGGCTTAGATTCAAGAAAAAAGTTTATTTTTAGAAGATTTTAGAATTGAATGTGTAGATGGTTACCAAGGCGAAGAAAATGATATTATTCTATTGTCATTAGTACGCAGCAACATTGATAATAATATTGGGTTTTTGCATATTCAAAATCGCATTTGTGTTGCCTTATCTAGAGCTAGAAATGGATTATACATAATGGGAAATATGGATAATCTTATACATTCTTCAATATGGAAAAAAATAAGTCAAACACTAGTTGATCAACAAACTCTTGGTAGGAAATAAAATTAATATTATGTATATGCCTTTTTATATTTTTAATAATATGACAAAAATTAATTTTTAGGTAATAAATTGACTTTATACTGTCAAATTCATAAAGAATGGGTTAACACAGTCTGTGATAGTAGTGATTTTGCTAAAGCTCGGTGTTTAAAAGTATGCAACATTAAAATGGATTGCGGTCATCAATGTCCACATTTTTGTCATTATTGTGATCAATCTCATAAAACCTTGTATTGTTGCAAAAAGAATTTTACAAAGTAATTTAAAATTGGATTGAAAAACATTTAAAATTATTAATTATTTATTAATTTTCTAGGATATTACCCTGTGGTTTCAAAATCAAAATAGAATGCTGGATGAGATTTTTGACTTTTGAATGTCCTCTATAAGGTATACAAATTCATTTTTTAAACATATACAAATAACAAATCTTTAAGTTAGTGGCATAAATAAGGGGGTGATGAGTATACTCTCCCTACTTTTTTTTTCTATTTTAGAAGTGGTATTTTCTTTAGTTTCATGCATAGACTTAAAAACAGCAAATGTTAGCTGATAAAATTTAAACTGTTGCTATAGTTACAATACTTCTAAATATTTCTATGAATTATAACTATTATTCAGTTATTATAAATCATACATATGTATAAAAAACTTAAAACTTTGCATAAAATGTTTTATTATTAATTAGTAGCTGCTAAATATGCTTATGCTTTTACTTACTGCATGTTGCTTCGTTTTGTTGAATTAATAACTTGGTTATAATCAGGCGCGTATCCAGAATATATTTACGAGGGAGGGCTATCTCTTCTTGACCCCTCTTGGATAAGACCATGATGGGTAAACAAAGATTAACTGGTTTGGTCTAATCACATTGAGATATTAAAATAGATGTTAATTTAAATATAAAAATAAGGTGAGCATGCTTAAAAAAATCACCTTGTATATTAAGATAATCATTTTTTCAAACCTTAAAGCTAGATTAATTATATACATTTTTGGTTTAAGTTACAAAATAATTATGAATCGTCTTCAAATTTTAGATATAAATTTATAATCCCAATCAATCCTCAATTAATTATATTATTTTCAATGAAAGTAGTTGTATTGTTGTAGTTTATCATCGTGAACACTATACACTATCATTTAAAACTAAATATCATAAATACTAACAGAAAATAATTTACATATTACATGTAAACAAATAATTGATCAACATTTCAAGTTCAGGATTATTATTTAACTTTTAATAACTACTTAATTTTGCTTAAACTGAACAAAACCCTCTGTTGATTTTATCGAAGTATTCAGAAGCTTAAGAACTACTTACCTATATTATCTATATATAATACAAATATAACAATCATATAATTACTTTAAGCAAACTATTTGTTCTAAATGTTTTGTTCTGTATGTATATTTTTTAGGATTGATAAAATAAATATTAAATCAATAATTAACTAAATAAACAACTGGCATTATCTTTTGTGGTATTCAAACTGAAGGGAGCAATAATTCTCAAAATTGTGTATTAATAATTAAATTTAAATTTTAAAAGAATGTTTAATTAATAAACTATTTTAGAAAGTAGTTTAAATACACAGATCACTTTCCCGAGTGTGCTTCTAACTTTCAAAGCTCTGAATTAACTTTATATTAATAACTTGAACCAAAAGTAATGACCAGAATGTTTATGAATTTATAACAAACTTTTTATTTTGTATGTTATAATTTTTAACTATATACCTTATATGATATAGTAATAGTAATCATAGTACTCCTGACAAATTGTGTAAGAAAAAAGGGAACTGTGAAGAATATATAATTTCATTGGTATACATTGATTGAATAAAATTAGATATTACTTAATATAAACTCAAATATTTTTGAGTTTAAATAGTTAAATAGAGAATTCTAAAACTAAATAAACAACATGATCAATATCAATATATTACTTTCTAAGATATAATAATGTATTATGGGATTTATTAATTTAATATTGGTTATTTGTTATTTTACAGATATCTACACAATGAAAAACTAAAAATCTTAAACTATATTATACTAATTTTATTTAAATAGTAGTACACAATTCATCATAAACGTTTCATCGACATAAAATATATATTTAAATTGTTTCCTTACCCTGGGATCTTATTAATTTATGAAATAAAAAGCATCTAATAGAAATTATATTCAATTATTTATAATTTGATTGTAAAACATATATATATATTTTTTTTTTTTATTTAACTTTTTGATAGTGTTTGTAAATATTATATTAAAAATGTATACGAGTATATTTTTTTAAAAGCAACTATTAAATTATTTTTATTCAAAGTTGTTTTAAGTTATTAAAATTTGTATTATTAATTTAAACTATTCTTCAATAATAAATTTTCTAGTGGTGGTTAGTTTTGTAAAGTATTTGAGTAAAAGTACTTAAATTTCCAAGTTATATTGGTTATACTTTCTACAGTGATCTCATCTTAACATTTTTTTTATAATTTTTCTTTTATGTTTTATTTGTTTGTATTCTTATATATTAATTTTAAGTTATTAAAGAACATCATTTTTCTGAAAAACTTTTATTTTTTTATTGTTATAATATTTAAATGTTTTTACTTTATGTCTTTATTGAAAGACAAAATTAATTTTTAATATCATGTTCTGAAGCCAGGAACAGATAGTATTTTTTGGAGTATTTCGATGTTTAAAAATTGAATTTACAAAGTAAGATAATTGTTTATAATTTTAACTAAGTAAACATATTATTTATGTACAGTGATTATGTTAATATTAACAATAATCCTAATGTGATCGTGTTAAATCAAAACAATTTTTCTAGGGCTAACTTTTTTTTTATTGGTCCCATTTTAATATTATGATCTAAATTATTATTTATTACCTAGTTATTACAATTAAGTCAAAATTCTAAATTTAGAAAAAGGTAATTGTAATGAGTATTGTACATTTTGTTGAAAATTGTATTTGTCACGAGGAGGGGGACATTTCCCCTGAAGTATACCTGGAATGTAATACTGAATGTGATGTAGCTTATATCAATACTTACATTAAAAAAGCTATCACCCAATTTGCAATACTTATAAGTTGTAACTTTTAGCACTATAAAACAATTAAATTTGGAGCAATAATGTTTTGTATAAAAGAATTTTTAGTAAATACTATTATTACATAATATTGCCTTGTATTTAAACACTTAACAATATCTTATTTATAAATATTTTCTGGGAAACTAAAGCTTTCACTTTCTCCATTACCAACAATAAAAATTGCCCAATTTAACAAAATTATCATAAAATTATGCTTTAAAAAACTTTGTTTCTGATTCCATTTATCATGAAATGAATTTGTAGCTTACTCTGCTAGTTGTAGAAAAAAAAATTCAAATGCTACAAGTCTTGAACCCTTATGTATACATTACTTATAGGTAATTATAATTATGAATTTACATTTCTTTAATAAATATAATTATAACTATAAATATGTAAATGGAATGATTATTCATACTTCAAACATATAAACCTATCACCTAATATGTTACTAGATTACCTGCGTCATTTACCACTTGTTACTACGTGATAATTATATATAGTTTACATCATGTTCAGTCTTGTATATCTTAATTCATGGTTTACATAATTTTGTATTTTAATAACATCAAAAGCCAAAGACACTAAATTAATAAATAGTAATTTAGATTATAAAATAAATATAATTAAAATATCCAGAAAATTTTTATTTGACAGAAGTTACGGTTTTTTTTCTATGGCTTGGAAAAAACGGGAAATATACGCAAAAATATTTTTAAATAAGAAGGTATAGTATCTGTAATACCTACCAAGTACCCTAGGAACCGAAAAAATTTCATAAAATTTAAAAGAGAACACAACACAAAAAAATATTTTCTTCGAGTTATTAAATATTAGGTACTGAGCAGAGCGAAGAATGTATTAATTTTATAAACATGTATGTTTTTTTCTGTCTGTATACACGATAAGTAGACGAAATAATTCTTCTATTTTCTTCATATGTATCTTTTTTAGTAGGAAAGTAAATCTGTTGGTACTTTTGAGAGGTCATTTTTGAAAATTTACAATGATTTTTGAAAACGTTGGAAAAAACAAAAATAAAAAAGATGGGTACTACTCTTCTGTACAGTGGGTGTTTAGTGGGGTCACTGTAATAAATTTGTTAAATTTGAATTCAATGATATAAAATCATTGTATACGAAAAACGATTCTGAGAAAAGACGGTTTGCATTAAGTTTATAAGTGTTTTAAGAGATTGAAAATATTTTTATCGATAATAATAAAAACTGAAATGTACTATGTTAATAATTAGCTCAAAAAAAGTCAAAATATATTAAAAATGTTATGGTGTATAAAAAATGCTCATTTAAACAGTGTGAAAATTTCATGTATCTACGATCATTATTTCTTTTGAAAAATTTCTTCCCTTTTTCCTTATTTTTTTTTTGTTTTTCCTGACGTGTTTAAAAGTTATTGGAAATTTTTTACTTTTGACCCCCAAAGTATCAACTAAATTCACTTTCCTATCAGAAAAGATGCTGATGAAGGAACTAGAAGTACTTTTACTGCACTAAAACGTGATGACAGACACAAAAATTAAACACACATTGTAAAATCAATACATTCCTCGCTCCTCTAAGAATCTAAAAATAGTAATAATATTTAAATTATAAATTATAGATTCTTTTATCTTTTAAGCATCTTTTTTTTTTTATTTACAATCTATAGAAAAATTAGTACAATAAGCAAATATGATATCTTATAATGGTTAGTGACAGGAGATTAACATTTGAGGGCAGGCACTCAGCGGTACCACCCGACCGGGAGCAATTTAAGTTTTATTATAATTTTTTTTTTTTTATTTATTATATTAGTAGGTCTCTAGGCCACTGTCTTTAATTTTCTGCGTATGTTACCAGGAAGTGAATTGGAGGATAGTTGTTTTATTAATGAGTTACTGTGAGAGTTTAAGTTGTTGTGAAATTTATAGTAATATAATTTTGCTAATTGATTGAGTAATGAAATTTTTAGATCTTTATGGAGATTATTGTTTGTGAAGTACCAAGGGGAGGATGTTCTTACTCGTAGGCAGATGGATTGGAAGGCCTGAAGCGATTTGGTATTGGATGGCTTGCAGTACCTCATAACTGAATACCGTGCGTCCAAACTAGTTGGATTATTAATTTATATATGATAAAGTTAATAAGTTTATTGGATAGGGAAAGTTTGAATTTTAAGAGTGGTCTAAGGATGTGAAGTCTAGAGTTAACAGTATTACGTTTATGTTTAATATGTGGGCTCCAGGTTAGTCGTTTATCTAGAATTAAATCAAGATATTTTACTTCGTTTGCCGTTGGAATTAATAAATTATTTATTGCAACAGGAGGAGCGTCGAAATTTCTTAGTGAGAAGGTTACTTGGACAGATTTTGATTTGTTTATTTTGATTTTCCACCTGTTTGCCCATAGGCTGATCATATTTATATGGTTTTGGATCATTTCACTGGCTATAACGTGGTTTTTGTGGGAGGCAGTTATTAGCGTGTAGTCAGCATATGTACCTAGAGAGGTATAGAAGGTCTTTGGTATGTCATGAGTGAAAATCGAGTAAAGGAATGGAGCGATGTCGTTTCCTTGAGGGACTCCAGCTTTAATAGTGTAACGGGTTGAGTATGTGGTGTTAAGGCGGACAGTAAAAGAACGATTTGACAGATATGATTTAATTAAAAGAAAATAAGGGGCGGGTAGAAACTTTTTAAGTTTAAACAATAGGCCATCGTGCCAAACCAGGTCAAAGGCTTGGGAGATGTCTAGGAATACTACTGTACAAAATTGTTTTTTTTTTCCAGTGAGCTGGATATAATATCAACTGTTCTATGTAATTGATGCATTCTTGAGTGTTTTGGTCTGAATCCGAATTGTGTGTGTGGTATTATATTTTTGGAGGAAGCGAGAGGAAGGAGTCTTTTTAAAAGAATTTTCTTGAATATTTTAGAAAAAGTTGAGAGAAGACTTATAGGTCTGTATGAGGCAGGATCCTGTGGCGTTTTGTTGGATTTAGGGATTAAAATAACGACCGAGTATTTCCAAGTGCTTGGAAAGTATGATAGTCTGAAAATGGCGTTAAATATATGTGATAAAAACGTAATGATCTTATTGGGTAAGTTCTTTGTGATGACATTACTAATTAGATCATGATCTGCTGATTTTTTAAAAGGGAGTTGCTTGATAATGTATTCAATTTCTCCGGGAGAGGTGTATTTAGAAGGGAGTGACATAGGAAGGGGTGAATTTAGGGAGTTTTCCACTATTTCTAGTTGTAATACATTCGGCTGAGTATCGTGAGGAGTAAAATATTTAGATAGATGCTCAGTAAAAATGTTAGCTTTTTCCAGGTCAGTGATAGCCCAGGAGTTGTCTGCTTTGCGAAGAGGGAGAGAAGGTTATTTTAACCGTAGTAGGGATTTAGTTTCCTTCCATATGGAACAATTGGTTGTAGTAAGAGCTTCAACATATGAGTTATAGGAATCATTTTTATGTTTCCGAATTACCTTTTTAAGTTTGTTACTTAATTGATTGAGTTTAAACTTATCATTGGGGTATCCTGAATTTTGTTACTTGGCTACTTGGCCATGACCTTACGTTTATCTAATAATAAAATTTGGATGTGTTTCGGTATATTATTATGTATAGATTGGTTAGTTTTTGTAATGGAGGCACACAAAGCAGCTGACTGTATTGATGACGTTAAGAGAATCCAACGTTTCATTTATTTCATCTATTGTTTTTAAGGAAATTTTAGTTTTAATTGTTATTTAAAGTTTTTTTTAAAGATTGGCCAATTCATTCGACCCGGAGTAAGTGTTTCTCTTTTTGGTATAGTGGGACTTAGTCAAATTTCAAGTAAGGTTGGTGTGTGATCAGAGGATAGGTCAAAAAGGTTGCTTATAATGCTGTAAATATTACTAGGCAGCTTGTAAACAAAAAAGTCCAGGATGTCGGGTAGTCTTTTATTTTTTTTTTTGTGGTTGGGGGGCAATATGTAGAATCAGGGGGAGTTAATGTTGATAGGTTGTTATTGGTTATGCAGTTAAGTAAAACCCTACCTCTAGTGTTGGGAGAACGGTTCCCCCACTTTGGGTTTTTTGCATTAAAATCTCCACCTGAAATAAATAGGTGACTTAGGGTTGCGAAATAATTTGAGAACTGTCCTATGTTTATACCAGGACCAAGAGGGCAATATATAGAAGATATATTTATAGGTATATTGTTTTGTGTTATAATCTAAATACCGGAAGCTTGAATATGTGGAAAAGCATAAGGTGGTAGAGGGTGGTGGGATAGATTAGATTTAATATATATTGCTGTGCCAGCGTGATATGTGCCATCAGGATGACAGGAAAAGTACGCCTTATAGCCATAAATATTGATACAGGAGTTCGAGGTGAAGTGAGTCTCAGATATTAGCGCTAGTCGATATTTTTGTCTTGAAGTAAAAAAAGGAGTTCATCTTTATGTTGTTTTAACCCATTAGCGTTCCAGGTTAGTATAAGTAGCGGGGAGTTTGTTATATTATTAATAGTCATTTTTTGAGATTATTTTATTAATAAGAGTGGAAAGGACACTAATAAGTAGTGTAATAAGTGATTGTAAATTTTACAAGAAAAATGATATTTGAGTGGAAATTGGAATTTCAGGGGAGGTAGGGTATTGTTCATTTTGAGGTATTGGGGATTTAATAGCGTCAGAGTATGTGCGAGGTCGGTTAATGGTGGTACTGAGTGACTTACCCGTCAAGTTGTAAGATGATGATGAATCTTGGGTGATGTTGTTTGGTTGATTGGAGATGGAATTTGATGAATCTGTAGTTGAAGGCTTCGTTTGGCGTTGATCTACGATTTTTGTGGTTCATAATTTTTGGAGTTGTTTATGGACAGTAATTCTTCATTTTCTTCTTTTCATCCTTTATAATTTGATGGGTGACCATCTCCACATAGAGCACATATAGCTGGTAGGTCCTTGCTTTTTTTGCTCCTATCAGAGAGGTGGTCTCGGCCGCAGTGTACGCATCTTGGTTTACGCTTACAATATGAACGAGTATGACCATAGTTTTGGCACCGATGAATTGTGGGAGATCACGTCTAGTGTGGGACTCTTCTATCTTAATTTTTGAGTAACATAGTGTTTCAAGTTTGAATATATCGGGATTATTAGATTCAGGATTGAGATCTATGAAAAAAAAGTGGTAATGGATCATTTGATTGTCTCTTTTTTTATGTTTGTGGCATTTCTTACAGAATATCCGAGTTCAGTTAGTTCTTGTGTGATGTAGTCTGTAAAGGTTAAGTGATGAAGGTTTTTTAAGACAACACGATAATGCTTGTCTTCTTTGGCTTGATATGTGTGATATTCGATGGAACTGTCATTAAGTAACTTGATTATTTGGCGAAAAGAATTAGACGAGAATAATGATAAATTGAGTTTTTTAGATGTTGATTTAAATAAAAACCCTTCATTGCCAGAAATATATTTTATTTGATTGCAGAAATCAATATAATTAATTGATGATGTGATTAATATTGGCGGTGGTAATAATGGTCGGATTCGGTGGTCATTTCGTTGCTTTCGTTGGTTTCGTCATCAACATTTAAGACTTTAAAATATTGTTTATTTTGTTCCCTTTTGATTGGGGGACTTACCTGGAGATGACGAATACTTGGTTTGTAGGGTCCAGCCGGATCCGTTATTGGTTGAGTTATTAGAGGTAGATGTTTTGACTATTTTTATAGTAGGCTTTGGCACCCTGTATAGTTGTACGGCCGATGGAAGGTTTATTTTTATTTGGCCGATTAGACAAACGATTTTGACAAATTCTTTATGAACAGCTATTATGCATAAACCATTAAGTCGATTATCACCAATAGTATTTCTTGTTTTTACTCTACGCAGTGTGCTAAAAGTTCTTTCTACTGAACAAGCAGTAACTGGTAGAGTTATGCAATAGTTAGAGCAATATAAATTTGCTTAATCTAAAAGACTTATGAAAGTTATATTTTTAAGTTCACTTTGACTTGTGTTTCTATTTTTCCACACATTATACCATAACATACACTCCTCGACCAAATTATCAATTTTATAAAAATTATTTATTTTTACTACCATATTTTTAAATTCATCATACTGCATTTTTTTCATATTATTTGGGTGTAAATTTAATAAAGAATGAGCAGCACTGTTTTCATCAGAAAATCTTAACTTTAATTGCATTATTAAGGAATCTACATATGGTTGGTATAAGGAAACTCTAAAATAATCTTCAGGAATATTTATTGGATGATTTGAACGATGCTTTTGGTTAGAAACAATACGAAGAATTTTAATTTCTTCTCCAAGCTCATTCGCAACATTTTAGGCCTTTTTAAAAATCTCATGAAAATAATTTTTTGCGTCCAGATTGTTAAAAACTTCAATAATTTCACTAATATATTTTCTAGCTTGAGATAAGTCTAACTGTACTGCTTGTAATGCATTTGTTTTAGGTTCTAGTTGAGCAGAAAATGTTGACATTATGAATAAACACACTATAAAATTTGATTTTGTTGCTGCACTATGTAACTGAAATGCTTGACTTTTTGTTTGTGAATCAACACCTGTTTCCATAGATATTATTTCTAATTGTTCAACTATCCCAACAAAATTTTCACTAAAAATTCTTATAGTTTTATATTTTTCAGACCATCTTGTCTCACAAAATAAAGGAATTTTTTCTATTCTTTTTCTTCTTTTAGAACTTAATCTGAAAAAATGTAATAATTGACTTATACTCCCAGCACAGTTTTGAACATGCTGAAGTTTATTCAAATTATTTATTACTAAATTCAGTCTATGTGATGAACAGTGTACAAATACAGCTTTAGGAAATTCACTTTTAATAATTGCTTGGACACCATTATGAATACCTGACATAGCGCTACAACCATCATATCCTTGTCCTACTAAATAATTTAAAACAGTATTCGTTACGACGCCGTTCATGACACACGTCATTATATTTAGTCTATCCAGACGTTTTATGCTCCGTCTTCTGTTGGACAAATATTTTGAATTTTATACAATCGAATGCGTAACGGAAAAAAGTCTTCAGTTTTTCAAATCTTACACAGTGTATCCAAATTGAATCCAAACTACACTCCAAAAAGTGGTAATTATAATTGCTAATAATTGTCATAGCCTAATCTACGCACTCCGACCATCCGGCGCGGTGCCGCGCTAGTCGTTAAAAGATGCTATCTCGAAACGATAACGCATCACGCGCAATGAAACCCCAAGAGCAGTCTAATCTTTCTATTAAAACAAAAATAAATAAAGATAAAGCACCAACTGGTAATCAGAATACTTCACACTCTGAACGTATACAGAGTGATTCAAGTGATGTTTTTACCTCCTCAGTAGAAATAGATGGAAACAATTTCGTATTTCTAAATAATAAACATAAACGCCTCCACTCTTCACCAAAATCTAATACACAAGAACACAAGAAAATTAAACCAATGTTTAATACAGCTAATCATTACTCACCACTTTCCACGGAGGATAATATCTTTGAGTCATCTGATACTCACGCAGACAAAATTACAAATATTGATGTAGATCAACCTGCTAAAATAAAATTACCTCCACCAATATTTGTTCGCGTAATTCTAGATTTTGTCGGATTTCGTAATCAACTTATTGATTTGATCGGTTCTAAAAACTTTATATTTAAATCATCCACAAACAATTTAAAAGTTCAAACTACTCAACCTGAATTCTATCGGAAAATAATTCATTTTCTTAAAGAAAATAATGCTCAGTATCATGTATCATACCTACCAACCGTTTGAAGATAAACCGTTCAGAATTGTAGTCCGTAACTTACACCCGTCAACACTGACAGTTGAGATAGGGATTGCTATAGAGGAAATTGGCTTCTCGGTGCGACAAGTCACTAACGTTATTCAAAAAGTCACAAAAAACAATCTTCCAATGTTTTTTGTCGATCTTGAGCCAACAGCAATCAACACTGACATATTCAGTGTGACTTCGCTACTTCACACTAAAATAAAAATCGAAGAACCGCATAAGCGAAGAGACATATTACAATGTCATAATTGTCAAGACTATGGTCATTCAAAAAAATATTGTTCCTACTCGCCAAGATGTGTTCGCTGCGGAGAAGAACCAAAACCAAGGACTCGCCAGCCAAGTGTGCCCTTTTCAAGGGGACCATCCCGCAAATTACAAAGGTTGTCAAACATACAAAAGTCTCCAACAGCTTCGTAAACCCACCTTAAAAAAAATAGTAATTATACAAATAATGATGTAGTAAATAATATTAATTATGTAAATAACACTAATGTTGAAGCCACTCATCAGCATACTTCCACTACTAATATACCTCCAAACTCTTCCAAATCATATGCGCAGGCTGCCTCTCCAAACTCTTCCCAAGCACCAAATAATTCTATAAATGAAAGTACACTCTTTAACTTCCTCAATGAATTCAAATCGCTTATAAACCCATTACTTTCTATCCTCACTACACTTCTCGACCGTCTCTTTAAGCAAAATGCCAACTAATTCATTCACATCTCAATCCTTAGCTATCCTTATGTGGAACGCCAACGGCTTATCCAATCACAGAAACGAACTCATTACAGTACTAAATGAAAAAAGAATAGATCTAGCTCTAATTTCTGAAACACATTTTACAAAGCACTCTAAATTCTCAATACCCGGTTACAACATAATCACCTCAAACAACCGGACAACACCGCACATGGTGGTGCCGCGATTATCATTAAATCTTCACTCTTATACACCCCCTGTCCCAGTATACAAGAAAACTACTTACAATCAGCAATTTTAACTATTAAATTAAATCACATACCTATTACTATCGCAGCAACGTACTTTCCACCCAAACATAAAATAACACAAATACAATACGAACACTTTTTCAAGTCATTGGGTCACTATTTCATAGTAGGAGGGGACCTGAATGCCAAAAACCAACTCTGGGGCTGCCACACAACTAATCCTAAAGGACGCACCTTACTTCAGCTAGCTAACTTAAAAAAATATTCTATACTAGCTCCCCCAGATCCAACCTATTGGCCTACGTCAATAAGCAAGCGCCCTGATATACTAGACATATTTGTAACTTTTATTCCCAACAGTTTTCATAATACTATTAAAAATTTACTCGAACCATGCTCTGACCATAGTTCAGTTCTTTTATCTTTAGATGTTCAACCCTTCCCCCTGCCCCGTCATGCAAGCTTAACAAATGGCTCCATGGATTGGGAAAAATTCCACGAGATCATTGAACAAAAAGTAGAACTAAAAACTCGTCTTAAGCACCCAAGTGACATAGAAGATGCTGTCCAAAATTTTACCGAAACAATCCAAGCAGCTGCTTGAGGCTCAACTATTAAAACCTCTCCTAGAAGCCAAAATTCCTTTCCAATTCTCATCTACATCCGAGAGCTAATAGCAAAAAAAAGACGTGCAAGAGCGACCTGGCAACGCACTAGACTTCCATCCGATAAAAATATATTTAATAATCTTGCATCTTCATTAAAACGAATTCTAAAACAACTAAGAAACGATAATTTTAGCTCTTAGGTTTCCTCACAAAATGGTTCTCTTTGGAAGGAAACTCGGAATTGCTTAAAGCAAAAGTCCCTAAATCCCCCCTTAAAAAAAGATGATAATACTTGGTGCAAAACGGATGAAGAAAAAGCAGAACTTTTTCGTGCACACCTAACCAAAGTCTTTCAACCGCATCATGACATTGTAAATAACGCTTTTGAAGAATTTATTGAAAATTCTCTAATCTCTCCCCTTCCTCCCTACCTAGCCCTAAAACCGTTTACGCATGGTGAACTTCAACATCACATAAATCTGTTTCCTCTCAAAAAATCTCCTGGTCTAGACCTTATTACAGCTGAAGTAGCTCGCCAGCTACCAAAAAAAGCAATCATACACCTCACTCATATATTTAACTCTATCTTAAGACTTTCCTACTTTCCTCTACAATGGAAAACTTCTATTATAATCTTAATTTTAAAACCAGGTAAACCACCCGAAATCCCTTCTTCCTATCGTCCGATATGTCTTCTGCCTCTTTTCTCAAAATTATGTGAAAAACTAGTATTGAAACGTATCTGTCCCTACTTAAATGACGTAGCAACCATCCTATAAACCCAATTTGGCTTTCGCAAGGGCCACTCGACTATCCATCAAATACATCGCTTGACAGACTCAATAGCAAACTCTCTGGAAAAAAAAGAATATTGCTCAACCGTCCTCCTCGACGTGGCCCAAGCATTTGACAAGGTTTGGCATCCTGGCCTTCTGTACAAATTGAAAAACATTTTACCCCCTCCTTACTACTTATTCTTTAGATCATACATCGAAGACCGCTATTTCACAACAAAAGTAGGATTTGAAATCTCGGCTTTAGCCCCAATAGCAGCAGGAGTCCCCTAAGGTGCCATTTCATCTCCTATCCTGTTCAATCTATACTCAGCTGACCAACCCACGACCCACCACACTTCGGTTGCGGATTTTGCTGACGACAAAATAATTTATTCCTCACATGAAAATCCAATAACTGTTGGTTATAATTTACAAACTCACTTAGACCACATGTCGTCCTGGTACAAAAAATGGAAAATAAAAATCAACCACACAAAATCATCTCATATAACCTTTACCTTAAAACAAGGAATTATACCACCTATCACTCTAAATGAGCACATCATTCCTAAAGCTACTAGCTCTCGATATTTAGGCTTAATACTAGACCAACGTCTAACTTGGGCCCACCATATTAAAAGTAAACGGATTTTATTAAACGCCAGACGGAAATCTCTCTCCTACTTAATCGGTAAACATTCTCAACTGAACATAAAATCCAAACTACTCATTTATAAAACTCTATTGATGCCCATCTGGACATACGGCATCCAGCTATGGGGGGCTGCCAAGAAATCAAATACAAACAAAATTCAAACCTACCAATCCACAACTCTTCGCATAATTACAAATTCTCCGTTCTATGTTTCAAACCACACCCTTCACACGGACTTAAGAATTAACACAGTAAAAGAAACTGCAAAATTATTTTATAAACGATTTCGTTCACGACTAACTAATCACCCAAATCCTCTAATATCAGCACTAAATTCTGACTCCATTCCTAGAAATCCTAATCGCAGACTAAAAAGAAGATGGTTTCGCGATCTCAACCATAATTAAAAAAAAAAAATTTATAAATTAAAAAAAATTCTTCTATAAAGTGTCGCTATAGGGTGGCTTTTTTTTCACGTGTCGCATGCCAATTGTTGCCTTATTGTAAATATAATTACAGATTGTTTGTTTTAAAAGAAAGTTAAAAAAAAAAATAATTTAAATTAAGACCAGAATTTCTTAAAAAATCTATTATAGATTTTGCTACAATTTTAGCATGCATATCTGTTAAAGCAACAAAACCTAAAAATTCTTCTTTGACTACAGGGTTTTCTGATTCAAATGAGATGTACCTTATGCCTATAGATAACTGTTCTGTACCAGAAATATCAACAGTCTCATCATCTAGAATAGAAAAAAATGATTGTGATTTCACTAAATAATTTGTTATTTTGCTTAAGATTATTTTTCCTGTAATATCAATTATTTCATTTTGAATTCTAGCTGAAATATATTTGGAATTTTTGGGGCTTGATTCTAAATGACTTTGTAAAATGTTATCACCAGCTTCAATTCTAAAGTTAATTAAAGAATTGAAATTTCCTTCATTATTTATTTTTTCCACGCAAAGCAATTTCTTGAGTGCCACAAAATAGTATACTTGAAATAATAGGAAATATTTTTTTCCTATTATTATCAATTAGTAACTTATGAGAAGTATTAATTTGATCAAAAACAGAAATAGCTTTGTTAAAAAAACCTTAATAAAATTAACAGCATTTTCTGAGCATTGTAAGTGTGTCTTAGAAACTTTGTGTTCGCATGCTTTTTTGTGAAAGTCTTTATACTTGATACATGGTTTTTTTACAAACTGAACTTGTTTATAAGAATTACCATGACCACTAGATGAATGAAATAAGACACAGAATACACAAAATGGACCTTTCATTTTTTGAGAATAAGATAACCATGGTGAATATGTACTTAACCATTCATGCCGAAAACAACGAGCAACTGACATTTTATCTTCCTTGAAACTATACTTAATTTCTCGGACCCGGACATTTCGCCGCGGACCGTTTCGCCGCAGACCGTTTCGCCGCAGACCGTTTCGCCGCCGGACCATTCGCCGCGAAGGGCTAACCACCCCACAAAATATCAATAAGACCAATTATGTACCCACCTATCATTTAATATAGGTATAACAAAAGATATTAGGTACAAAGATTATACAATTTTTTCAAACCTCACCCCCGAATATTTCATGCGTTTAACCCCAATTATCATATTTTTGATTTTGAATTATTTATTGTGGATTCTAAAATAAAAGCGTTTGCCCCCGACCCAACAGAGTGCAAGCACTGAAAGCGAATGGCTCCACCCCCGTGGCATGCCTATGAGCTGCGCATTTATGCACACACGGAAATTAAAGCTGCGAATTCCAGTAGGAGGGGTGATAAAATGTATCTGATTTGAATTGAGAAACATATCGAAATTTATGTTTCAAAATCAAAAATATGATAATCGGGGTTAAACGCATGAAATATTCGGGGGTGAGGTTTGAAAAAATTGTATAATCTTTGTACC